>JACEFZ010027610.1:170000-225000 GCA_014155875.1 Cepaea nemoralis | reverse complement strand
GGAGGTGTGTGGGTGGAGGAGGATATGTGGGTGAGTGATTGTTGGTGGGTAATGGGACGGGTAGAAGATATGTGAGTGGGTGGGGAGATGTGTGTAGGTGGGGAATGTGTGGGTTATTGAATGTATGTGTGCTTGGGGTGTGGGTGGATGGGATGTGTGGTGGGTGAGAGGTGTGTGTGGGTGGGGAGATGTGTAGGTGTAGGGATGTGGTGGATGGGTGGGAGAATTTATGTGTGTGTGGGTTATGTGTGTGGTTGGGTGGGGGAGTTGGAGTGAATGGGGGATGTGTGGGTGGGTGGTGGATGTGTCTCATAACATAGTAATATGCATTGTTTATTTTTACAAAATTCATGTGACAATGTTTTTTTCCTATGCACTGTTGATGAAAGAAAGCTGAGTGAGTGGAAGGGCCGAATGTAAGACGGGCCTGCGTGCCGAATTTGTTTCCCTTTGAAAATAAAGTCTGTTCGTTCGTTCGTTCGTTCGTTCGTTCGTTCGTCTTCTTCTTCTTCTTCTTCTTCTTCTTCTTCTTCTTCTTCTTCTTCTTCTTCTTCTTCTTCTTCTTCTTCTTCTTCTTCGTTTTGTTCTTCTTTGTCTTATCTTCCTACTCCTCCACCGTCTTCTTCTTTTTCTCCTCCTATACCTTCCTCTCCTTCATCTAATACTACTGTAGCTGCTGTTTGTGTTACTGCTAATCCTACTATTACTACTCCTACTACTATTGCTACTTCCAATACTACTACGACTGCTGCTGCTGCTGCTACTACTACTACTACTACTACTACTACTACTACTACTACTACTACTACTACTACTACTACTACTACTACTACTACTACTACTGTGAATCTACAACCATGGCCAGACTGCGAGAACAGCAAATTAAAGGAGGGGTGGCCAAACAAGAACACTACGCAGGAAGCCAAAGAAGATAGATAAACCAACACAGAACTGGTGTCGTTAGCCGCTACACTCTGCGGGATTTGCTGAGGAGGGGATCCGAGCACTTATGGACTGAATGGTTCGATGTGCAATGAGGATGATCTGTCGACTAACTAACTAACTAACTAACTAACTAACTAACTAACTAACTAACTAACTAACTAACTAACTAATTACTACTACTACTACTACTACTACTACTACTACTACTACTACTACTACTACTACTACTACTACAACTACTACTAATACTAC
The DNA here is from genome assembly GCA_014155875.1 of Cepaea nemoralis. Classification (NCBI taxonomy): domain Eukaryota; kingdom Metazoa; phylum Mollusca; class Gastropoda; order Stylommatophora; family Helicidae; genus Cepaea; species Cepaea nemoralis. The sequence continues at coordinate 223,803 of JACEFZ010027610.1, read as the reverse complement.
TACTACTGCTACTACGACTACTACTACCACTACTACTACTGTTACGTCTACTACTACTGTTACTACCACTACTACTACTACTTCTGCTACTACTACAACCTCTCCACGTACTATTACTATTATACTTCTACTTTTTACGGCTACTACTAAAACTATCACAACATTGTAAGGCATGGGTTGAGGTAGATACTGTTACCTCTGGATAGGCCAGGCGATATAGTAATAAATATTTCCTGCCACGCATGTCTACACCGGTAGCTTCTGCCCCGGGTTCACTCCGCGATGCGTCCGCCAGATAGACATAGTGGCCCAGAGCCGTTACAATCATCACCAATTTGTTGTATGGCATACCACTTCTTTTCCAGTAGATTATACTGTCGTTCTATGGACCAATATATTAAAGGAAACATGTTCAGTAATTCTTGACTGAACGTCCAGTATTCGTGGTAGTGAATCAAATAGATAGACACATATGACATTCCATCCAGACGTGACGCTGCGTAGCGTGAGTGGAAAAGTTCCACGGTTCGAATCCTAGAAAGGGTTGAGCATGTCTATCAGAACTATTTTAAAGTGAAATCATATATTCCCATGACTTGTTCAGTACTGAGATGGGATATATAGATTACTTGGGCAGGAGAGAAACACTGGATATGTGCCCATGTGGTGGGGAACAATTGAAATAGCGTGGATAGGGCAGAAGTACGGGCAGATCGTCACGTTTGGAGAGAATGGCGCTGTTGTGGGATCTCCGGGAAATCTGGCAAAACACCCATGACTACGAGGAAATGCCAGACGGGGACATAATACTGGGACCATTAGTATTGGGTCTCCTCGCTGGCTGTTGCAGATGAGGACAAAACACGCATGAGAATACGCCGAAGGCTGTAATTTATACCTTCAGTCAACTCAACTCCTCTGTTTCGTTTGTCGTGTGAATTCCAGACAAAAGACCGTTAAAATAATACTGTTCAAAGGCTGTCTCAGTATATCGCGTCACGAGTCATGTTCTTTTCCTCAGCTCGTGATTCACTGGTATTTGGCTAGTTCCCCCCGATTCTGTGGACTAACTACATTAGTCCTAATATTCCGCGAAGCACGAATTAATGAATTTTTATAGTTGATTATTAACCCCTTAAGTCGTGCAAGAGGGTTTATAATTAGTGAATATTGTGGATCACATTCGTGATTCTGTGAGACGTATGAATAATGTTTGGATGAAACAATAAATACATATGTTACAAAGTTGTGCCTTTCTATTCTGTGCTTTTCGTGGGATTGGTTATTGTGGCGTCTTGTTAAATAGTCCACGACTTCAGAATGAAGAGGAGGAAGTAGAAGGCCCGTGTGGCTATGGAATTAAATATAACATTGATCCAAGAACACCCATTGTGCATGATAACAGTATATATGAGCTATGGAATATGATAACATCGTGAATGAGCTATCCACCACGACAACAACATGAATGAGCTATGGAACATGATAACAGCATGAATGAGCCAATAATATAACATCATATATGAGCCATGGACCATTCTAGCAACATGAACGAGCCTTGGAACATTATAACAGCATGTATGGGTCATGTAACATGATAACACCACGACTGAGCCACAGAACATTGCAATATCATGTATAGTATACGGAACTTTATAACACCACGAATGAGCCATGGAACATTGTAACATCATGTATAGGATATAGAACTTAATAACACAACGAATGAGCCATGGAACAATATAATACCACGAATGAGCCATGGAACATTATAACACCACGAATGAGCCATGGAGATTTATAACATCCTATATAGGATATAGAACTTTATAACACCACGAATGAAACATGGAACAATATAATACCATGAATGAGCCATAAAACATTATAACATGTATAGGATTTTGAACTTAATAACACCTTAAATGAGCCATGGAACATTATAACACCATGTATCGACCACATAACATAACACTATGTATGAGCCATGGAACATTATAACACAATGTATCGACCACATAACTTAACACTATGTATGAGCCATGGAACATTGTAAAACTAGGTATCGGCCACATAACTTAACACTATGTATGAGCCATGGAACATTATAACACCATGTATCGACCACATAACTTAACACTATGTATGAGCCATGGAACATTGTAACACCAGGTATCGACCACATAACTTAACACTATGTATGAGCCATGGAACATTATAACAACATGTATCGACCACATACCTTAACACTATGTATGAGCCATGGAACATTATAACACCATGTATCGACCACATAACTTAACACTATGTATGAGCCATGGAACATTGTAACACCAGGTATCGACCACACAACTTAACACTATGTATGAGCCATGGAACATTGTAACACCAGGTATCGACCACATAACTTAACACTATGTATGAGCCATGGAACATTATAACAACATGTATCGACCACATAACTTAACACTATGTATGAGCCATGGAACATTGTAACACCAGGTATCGACCACATAACTTAACACTATGTATGAGCCATGGAACATTATAACACCATGTATCGACCATATAACTTAACACTATGTATGAGCCATGGAACATTATAACACCAGGTATCGACCACATAACTTAACACTATGTATGAGCCATGGAACATTATAACACCAGGTATCGACCACATAACTTAACACTATGTATGAGCCATGGAACATTATAACACCATGTATCGACCACATAACTTAACACTATGTATGAGCCATGGAACATTGTAACACCAGGTATCGACCACATAACTTAACACTATGTATGAGCCATGGAACATTATAACACCATGTATCGACCACATAAATTAACACTATGTATGAGCCATGGAACATTATAACACAATGTATCGACCACATAACTTAACACTATGTATGAGCCATGGAACATTATAACACAATGTATCGACCACATAACTTAACACTATGTATGAGCCATGGAACATTGTAACACCAGGTATCGACCACATAACTTAACACTATGTATGAGCCATGGAACATTATAACACCATGTATCGACCACATAACTTAACACTATGTATGAGCCATGGAACATTATAACACCAGGTATCGACCACATAACTTAACAATATGTATGAGCCATGGAACATTATAACACCAGGTATCGACCACATAACTTAACACTATGTATGAGCCATGGAACATTATAACACCATGTATCGACCACATAACTTAACACTATGTATGAGCGATGGAACATTATAACACCATGTATCGACCACATAACTTAACACTATGTATGAGCCATGGAACATTATAACACCAGGTATCGACCACATAACTTAGCACTATGTATGAGCCATGTAACATTATAACACCATGTATCGACCACATAACTTAATACGATGTATGAGCCATGGAACATTGTAACACCAGGTATCGACCACATAACTTAACACTATGTATGAGCCATGGAACATTATAACACCATGTATTGACCACATAACATAACACTATGTATGAGCCATGGAACATTATAACACCAGGTATCGACCACATAACTTAACACTGTGTATGAGCCATGGAACATTATAACACCATGTATCGACCACATAACTTAACACTATGTATGAGCCATGGAACATTGTAACACCAGGTATCGACCACATAACTTAACACTATGTATGAGCCATGGAACATTATAACACCATGTATCGACCACATAACTTAACACTATGTATGAGCGATGGAACATTATAACACCAGGTATCGACCACATAACTTAACACTATGTATGAGCCATGGAACATTGTAACACCATGTATCGACCATATAACGTAACACTATGTATGAGCCATGGAACATTCCAACATCATGAATGAGCCATGATGCAATACATATAACTGCGTACTGCGAGCTCCGAAATCCTCGGAGAATCGTGACCCATATAAACTGCGATGTCATCATCACACGGGGGTTAAACTCGACCCCACTAGAGTAGTACATTCCCAGTAATCTCTACCCGACTAGAGCAGTACGACCCTCAGTAAACACGACCCCACTAGAATAGAACAACCACAATCAGTGTTACCCCACTAAAGTAATACGACTCCATTAAATTCGACACCAATAGAGTAACACGATCCCAATAAGTTTAACCCTACAATAGTAGCACGACCCCATTAAACTCAACCCCACTAGATTAGTGCAACCCCAATAAATGTGACTGATTTGGTCCGTCGTGAGGGTCTGTTCAAAGCACTAAAGAAGATTGGCTGCCCACCAACTCTTATGTCCATTGTGGAATCGTTCCACACAGGCATGAAGGGTATAATCAAGTTTAAAGGCTCAACTTCAGAAGAGTCTGAAATCAAGAGTGGAGTTAAGCAAGGTTGTGTACTATCCACCAGCCTCTTTGGGATATACTTTTCACTTCTACTGAAATATGCCTTTCGTGATCAGGATGACGGTATATACATTCACTCACGCTCAGATGGTGGCCTCTATAATGCTCAGAGATTGAAGGCCAAGACCAAAATTAGCAGGGTACTAATCAGAGAGTTGCTTTTTGCGGATGATGCTGCGATTACGACCCACTCTGAGGAAGAATTACAACATCTACTATCTGCATTCTCCAATGCTTGTTCTGAATTTGGTTTAACAATTAACAAAAAGAAGACACAGATTATGTCACAAGGTGCACATGGTGTGCCATCAATCTTTATTGACGACGCCGAACTGGAGATAGTAGACCATTTTACATATCTAGGATCAGAGGTAAATAGCAAATTATCCCTCGATCAGGAAATCAACATCAGGAATGGCAAGGCAGCAACAACAATGAACATGTTAGCAAAAATAGTCTGTGAGACCAGGAAGCTTACTGCCAAAACAAACGTCCTCGTCTACCAAGCCTGTGTCCTTAGTACTCTTCTTTATAGCAGTGAAACCTGGACAACTTACTCACGCCAAGAGAAACGCTTAAACAGCTTTCATATGCGGTGTCTGCGAAGAATACTTGGTATTAAGTGGCAAGACAAAATGACAAATACTGAAGTATTGGAAAGATCAGGTTGTGTGACGGTGTATTCCATGCTCAGTCTTCGTAGAATTAGATGGATAGGACATGTTAGGAGGATGGATGATGGTAGAATACCAAAGGACATCTTTTTTGGTGAATTACAGACGGGTAGGAGATCTCAGGGTCGGCCTCTACTACGATATAAAGATGTGTGTAAGCGGGACATGATTGATACAGGCATTGATAATGCACATTGGGAGCACGTCGCCTCTGAACGTGTTGCATGGAGGGCAACTATCAGAAATGGAATAAAGACAAAGGAGAAAATGATTGCAGATAAAGCACACACAGTACGTGAGAGACGTAAGATGGTGCAAAATGGTGGAAATGACCTTGTTTTCACATGCACCTACTGTGGGCAAACATTTGCAGCAAGAATTGGCCTTACCAGCCACACTCGCCACCGCCATGGATCGTAGTTATTAAGACTTTTTGAAGCACAATGTACCAAACTATCGTCTGTCAAGACGGAAAGGTGACAATGTAATAAATGTGACCACCACTAAAGTATTACGACCCCCAGTAAACTCGACCCAACTAAAATAGTACGACCCCAACCAACTCGACCCCTGAAACAAATAATACACTTGTCTGCTATTTATGACGTGTCTGGGACAGATTCCCCTGGCTTCCCACAAGCTCTAGTGATGCGCCACTTGGCGGAGTTTCACTATCATTATGAGATGTTTAGAATAATTAAAGCTTCGCCTACCTATTGTAGTCTTATTTACATCATTGTTTCCACTCTCATCTGCCCAGCGTATTCTACTGTTGATGATCCCAGTTATTACGATAACAAACGTGGCATTTCATTACATACAACAACAACAACAAAACTATGTCCTTCCCCGCCTTTCATTTGTATATTATTGTTCTGCCTTCATTAACCCTAATGGCTATTCTCGCTTCAGAGGTCACATAGTGTGAGAACTATGGAATTTTTGACTTGGCCTTGCGGGAGTGCGGGGGGAATGAACTGGCTGATAGGCTGGCAGGGAGTGCACCTCTTTGTGGTAGATTACCTATAGACAAGAGAGATGATCTTGCGCCTGTGCGACTAGGAGGAGAAGGAAGTGGAGCAGACTGGAAACGCGTATAGGGAAAGAATGAGACTGCGGGGGATTGGCAGCTGTTCTGGAAGGATCTCAAACCTGAGAGGGGAGACCAGGATAACATTAGAATCAGATAGCGGTGGAAAGGATTAATTGTGTGACTCTTCGCTGGCTTTTCAACGAGGGGATGGAGCGCGTTTGGTGATGTCCTGAGTTCAATGATGTCGGTTCTTAGTTCAACTCAACTCAACTCAACTTTCATTAACCAAGTCCATGCACCTGTTGTTAGCATCTCTGACAGCACAACGTATTCGGAATATTCATCCCTGGAATCATAACACCGACTCCTCCAAGCTCTCCGTAGCTTGTTCCGTATAAGATTCACTGCCACACAGTAGAGGTTCTCAGTGGCCATATCATTACAGTGCCTACCTCGAGGTCCGAATATGTGGGCTCAATATCGGACTACGATTTTAAATTCACAATTGCAATTTCTTCTGAGAGACATGGGGGTCGTCGCTGGTGCTACGGAGTTCGTTTTTGTGTGCTAGGCTTTCGGCAGGACCCCTTGTGGAAAGAGACCGAAACTGTGTAAGAAGACATAGATTATGGTCGTCTCTAGGAAGACAGAAATACCACAATATGATATAACAATAAATAGGAATATTCCGAAACAAGTGAATCGGTACAACTATAAGTGAATAGTTAAACCATCTGGTGGGGGTGCCTTGAAGAGATTAGAACAAGAATCGCTATGGCGAAGGTACCCTTTTCTAAAATGGAAAACAATGACTAATTTAAAGATGTCAATTGCAACGAGAAAAAGAGTGTTGAAGTGCTACATTCAACCTGTACTTTTGTATGGATGCCAAACGTAGACAATAAGCTGACAAGCTGGGGGAAAAAAATCTTACGTAGTGGAAATCTGGTTTCTGATGAAAATGTAAAGAATACCATGGACTGACAGAAAAACCAATGAGCAAGTCCTACAAGACATAAATGAAAACCGTAATCTAATTAGAGTAACTGACTTAGACCGTCATATTACTTGGGCACATTATGAGACAAAAATAAACTAGAAAAACCTGGTGACAACTGGCAAGATTGATGGGAAAAGAACAAAGGGAATGCAGAGATTTAAATATCTGGATGACTTTATCACATGGTATGGTGGAAACAAGAACACAGAGCTGATCCACGACTCTGGTGATCGTGTGAGATGGCAAAGCATGACTGTCCAAGTTTACCGACGTAGCCCATGATGATAATAATGATGTGGGGTATTACCCGGTGCAATGAAGTCAACGCTGTCGCTTCGCAAACCTTGTTCTTGCTATACTGTAGGATAGTTCATCTATAATGCACTTACCATATTCTTGAAAGAAGGTGGATTGTTACGGTTGTAAAACAGAGGTCCGATGAACGAGGCTGTGTTCTGGGCGATCATGTCTTTACACTGCACAAAAACATAGTTTACGAGTCTGGAAAACACCGAGACATGAAACATCGTGACAACAATAGTCTGACCTTGCCGCAACCTCTTTGTTATGAATTAATTAATGAATATAACCGTCAAAATAAAAATAAAAATAAAAAAATACTGTCAATTATTACCTATAGTATAGTACCTTGCGGTGAATGACACGGGGTCTTGGGCATTTGGAATTAAACTACATGGCAAATGCAGTCTATGCGAACTGTTAGGAGATTCTTAGAACGGTTAGGAGATTCTTTTTGCCCGCGACTGGAAAAAAACAACTCCAACCTTACTGATGTTTCGATCCCGGATCTCCCGAGGTAGAACCCGGTATTCTTAGCAGCAGCTTCACACCGAATATGAATATGATGTACAATTCACTGATTCAGTGCTGAAGGAAAGTATATCGCCACATTTGACCTACTATTTGGACAGAAAGACGATATATCGCCACACCAAGATCATCGTGTTATGTTTTTTTGTTTGTTTGTGGGATGCTCATTAAACTGAAATTTACATGATAATACTTGTTGAGTTGATTTGGGTACTATGTTTGAACTAAACCTACGATTTGTTTGGCACTGAATCAGTTAAATGAAGTAAAGCACATTACAGGTAGTGTATAGTTGATTACAAGTGTTTCAGTAATTGTGAGGGTACACACCTTACCCTAGTGCCAGGAAATGCAACCTAAATGACTAACCGTCATTTCTAGGCAGACCAGGCCCTAAGCTTTCATCGGCAACAGGTCTAGAATGGAAGCTCCACGAGGCGGATAGTTAGAGCATTGCTTTGCTGATGTGGCAACTTCTGTAGCTTGTCTTGGTTCAGATGCATTTGTGTTACCTTTCCTCTAGAGCAGTGTTTCCCAACCTTTTTTGTACCATGCCCCACTTAAGCCTTTCTAAAATTCATATTGCCCCCCTCCCCCACCCCACGCCCCCCTCAACATATACATTATTTTTAATATTCAAAAATTGAAATGTTCACTAAAGAAACTTGAATGATAGGTTTTAGGAAGAAATCACTAGGTAATTATTGAGCAATCACAGTAAGTAAATTTTCAAAACATATAATGGAGAACTGAAATTCAAGTACAAAATAATTTTAATGAAAGATTTTTCTATATTATTTTAATTATTAGTAATTATTTATTATTTAAATTTAGTGAGATCCTCGCGCTTGATGCTTGCTGCAAAGAGATCTTATGTCAGGTTCCAATTTAGTTAACTTCAGTCTCAAGTCTCCCCGTTTTGTTATATTCAGCCGATTTCTTCCATTTTCGAATTGCCCCCCTTAACAGTCAAATTGCCCCCTGTGGGGCGTGGGCCCCACGTTGGGAAACACTGCTCTAGAGTAAACTAGGCAGCCAGAGAGAATGATCATACTGCATGAGCAACACATGGTTTCCACAATTCAGCTCAGGCCGTGTGATATGTATAGGTATAATGCCTTTCTTTAAGCATATCGCGAGAAATGGATAGATATACCGCCTTTCTTTAAGATCAAGTAACAAACTATCGTCTGCCAAGACAGTAAGGTGCCCGACAGAGTGTTGATTGTCGCAGCGGCAGACGTGATTACAGTATGGCATACCAGATTCCCATTACTCTCCATGTGCTTCGGCAGCACACAGGATGTGATGACCATGAGCACGGTGAGTTAATGCATAGACCTAAAGAACAACAGCAGCAGCAGCAGCTGCACAACACACGTGGGTCGCTGAGATCTCACGAGCATGACCAAGTCTTCCACTGACCCCCAATTTTGGGGCACATCAACGTAAGCCGTCTATCCTTGTCTGGCTAACGTTTCAAGAATTAGCATGCCTCTCTGTAGATAGTTAGTTAGTTAGTCGACAGATCATCCTCATTGCACATCGAACCATTCAGTCCATAAGTGCTCGGATCCCCTCCTCAGCAAATCCTGCAACGTGTAGCGGCTAACGACGCCAGTTCTGTGTTGGTTTATCAATCTTCTTTGGCTTCCTGCGTAGTGTTCTTGTTTGGCCACCCCTCTTTTAATTTGCTGCTCTCGCAGTCTGGCCATCATCTCTGTAGATGTGCAGAGTCAGTACCACTCCTGCAGGGCCCTCCATTTTCTTGACCTAGGAGAGGGTAAGCAGAGCGACGCTTCCCCAGTTATGGAGAGGCCAGCAATAAATTACCCCTTCCTGATCTATAGATAATTTATTGTTGACCTCCGATCCTTTATATTTGCTCAGGTCAACTGCAGAGAAAGAGGTGGGATATTATGTCACTTTAAATCAGGTTATGCTCGCTCAGGTGATGTGATTATCTACACAGGTAGGTCAGTGTTGAGAGGTAGGAGAAGTGCCTGGGGGTTCTTAGCAAAAGCCAACGGTCGACGTTTGGTGCAGGAGAGCCTGGCTTATGATACCACAACATCTAGCTTAAGAATGGAGGTGGAGGCGGTCAGTGCAGCTTTCCGCTGGATGGAGAATACGATACACACGCACATCGCGATTGTAACTGACTCAGAAAGCATGCTGAGTAGGGTGAAGACAGGCAAGCTTCGTGCAGAGTGGCTTGCTTCGCTTCGGAGGTCACGGGTGACAAGCATCGTCTGGATCTTTTCTCCGGGGCATGCTGGTGTGCTGGGGAATGAACAGGCGGACAGACTGGCTGGCTCGGCAAAACTTGGTGGAGTATTGATGCATAACAAAGCAGATGTGGTTGCGACCTTGTGGGAGCATGTGTACACCTCGGAGGAGCAAATGGGTCAAAATGGTCTGGCAAGATTGCGACAGCGTGGGGTGACAAGGGGATCTGGCCGACGATCAACGCTCAGAGGAAAGGCGAGACGGACATATAATCAGATTGCTACTGGTACTATTGGTGTTGGAACTCTTCGCTGGCTGCTGAGGATGGGTACGGAGCGCTTATGGGAATGCCCAGAATGCTGTGATGTCGGTTCCTAAATCAATCAATCAATCAATCAATCCTTTATATTTGAATTGGTAAACTATCTCCAACTCTGCGTCGTCAATAATGATTGATAATACCCCCATCTACACCTTGCGTCATAATATGTGTGCGTACATTCAAATCCATACAGTATATAATTGGTAAGCGGCTTTCTCATACAGACATAAACTCGTTAGAAAGATCTGAAACGAAGACATTACTGGAAGAGCCACGTTTATGCAGTCTGCGAGACAGGGAATAACAGCTCTCGGATGTGTTAAAAGTGACATAACATCCCACCTCTTTCTCTGCAGCGACCAGCACATCACAAAAACATCAGTCTATGTTTATGTACACTAAATTCCGGGCATGCACATCACGATACATCCGTCTAATTCTATGTACACACAATTTCAGGCACGGACATCACGAACATATCCGTCTATGTATATGCACATGAAACTAGATGATGGTAGAATCGTTAGACCGAAAGACCTCAAGACGAAGTTAAAGCGGCAACTGCTAACACAGGATACAAAACCGTATGTATGCATACAACAGGCAGGGGTTTAATGACCGTTCTCAATTCCTGCAGAATGATCTTGCACCCTCACTGGACTCGGAGCACAAGGTGCACACTTAGAACAGTTATGGTCAGTGCGTCTGCAACACTAACCTCAACCAGTCATATATAGGGGGCAGCACTGACAACAGCTCAACGATGTAAATACTTATAGTAAACAAACAGAATCAACGCCCAGTGTGTTGCCGGGGCCCACACGGGGGAGCAAAGAATAGTAACACTGTTGCCTACCATGCACGTCGTAAGAGGCGACAAAGGAGGCTATGGTTCCGTCGCCCTGATACTGAGTGAGTGCGTGGCGCGACACTGTGAGCTGTGATTTTCGCGTGGAATGCTTTTGCATCTGTCAGCGGTTGTTTTTCGCATGACCTGCATGTTCGGAACGATGACGGCCGGCTGTTGCTGGATTGACAGGTTTGCCTTTTCGGTTTACGAGTGCATTTTTCCGGAGACTCCTGGGAGTCGTCGCTGCAGCTACGGAATTCGTGCTTTGTGCGGCGCTTTGGGTGGGTCGCCCTGCAGAAAGAGACCGAGCCATATGGGATAAAAACCCTGGTCAATGAAGTCTTTCTGGTGACTGCCGTTTTCATCGACGATGAACTGTATTTTTCGTTGAGGACTTTTGTGTTGGCATTCTGGTTGCGGCATTATGCACAGTGTACCTCTGCGGGCTGTTGGCTTGCCGACACTCCTGTCTATTCCATTGTTCACATGGGGCAGTGAGGAGCATTTTGTGATATTCACTCTCACAGGAACGGATAAATATGGGGACGGCCCGTTGCCGTGAAGTTGGAACAGAGACTAACTAACTAACAACATAATCAAGATGTGATTGCCAGAGATCACACAGAGGCACACATCCACTCCCACAAAGGGGGATCTCTCACGAAATGAAAGGTGTATCCATGCTGTAAATGTTCAAACCTACTGTGTGAAACTTTAACGCTTAGGAGGGAGACGAGGAGAAATAGGATAAGTAGGAGGAGAAGGAGGCAGAAGAGAAGGATGCGGATGATAAGGTAAAGAAGAAGACGAAAGAGGTGGAGAAGAAGTAGAAGAAAGAGAAGACGATGGATGAAGAGATGGATAATGACGACGTAGACAATGATGAGGATGTTGATGGTGAAGAGGTGCTCACTTTTGCATCTTTGGTACGTCATATCTACTTTGAACCAAAGTTGTTAACCCAAATCCGGTGATAGTTAGTAGCAAATCCTTTTCCAAATCCATAACACTCTTCAGTCTCTGCGGATATTCAACCAATGTCGACATTCATAACTTGACCAAAATATGTAATCAGGAAATCAAATACGACGTGATCATTGATGTTCACAAGGTAATTTGAGTCAAGAACGGAAATCACACCACTCGGGACATTCCCAATCTTGATACGTCCACATATTCAACAGCCAGCGAAGAGTTCCTACGCTAACGGGAGCAGCTGTAGTCTGATTATGACTCTATTTAACATGACCTCGGAGTCCTGAGTGTCGCCAAGATCACCTAGTCACTTCCTACCGCCCCATCCCCCTAGGCTATGTGATTTATCTGTTCTCCCACACTATACACCTGGTCCCAAACGGGCCTGGCCACATCTCCCTTATCATGCAGCAATACCCCACCCAAGGGATGTTGTCCCCAACAATCTGACCACCCGCTCGTTTCCCACCGCATCAGCATGCTCTGGGAAACAGATGCAATGGATGATCCCTATCTTTATATCGTTAACATATATTATCGTTAACATCCCAAACGGGCCTGGCCACATCTCCCTTATCATGCAGCAATACCCCACCCAAGGGATGTTGTCCCCAACAATCTGACCACCCGCTCGTTTCCCACCGCATTAGCATGCTCTGGGAAACAGATGCAATGGATGATCCCTATCTTTATATCGTCAACACACTACGGGTCCAGCTAGCTGGTGCCGGCATGTCTCTAAAGCTATTTCATCCATACTAAAAGGTATAAAAAAAGATTCAAAAGGAAAGAGAATCGCGCAGGTTTTATCCCACATGGCATTATTTTTTCCCACAGGGCAGTCTGCCGAAAGTGTCTCACGAAGTACGAACTCAGCTGCTTCAGTGACTACCCCCAAGAGTCTCCGATGAGAAGATTGCAGTTGTGAACACAACGTTCTTGTCCGGATACAAACACACATCTTTCGGAGCGCGAGGCAGGAGGTTTAATGACTTCGCCTCTGAATTCATTTATTACGATATGGCAGTAAAGCTTGTACATGTACGACAATACCGTCTACAAGGGGGAGGGAGGAGACATTAAAACCAACACCTCATGGGAACAGGGAGTAGAGACACTCTGAGATGGCTGTGCATCGGGAGACTGGGCATGCATGGGAATGCCCTATGTGCGGGGATGTCCATCAAGATGACATGACATAACATGACATAACATAACATTTATAAACATAACATGACATAAAATAGCACGACATGCATGACATGACATAACATAACATAACATAATATAACATATCATGGAACAGCATAGCATAGCATGACATAAATGACATAACATGATATAACTTAACATTACTTAACATAACATAAAACTACATAGCATAACATAACATAACATACCATAACATAACATAACATAATGAGATCGCCTGATGCGACACATAATAGTGATAATAAGGCACTAGATAGTGGTGTCACCGAAACCGGTCGTGGAATTTGAAAGTACCTAAGTTCATCGTCCTGGATATTTTTAAAACAGCTTGAAAGTTCAAGCTCTAAACCCGATTTTTTACGGCCCGATAAACCCTATCTCAACTTTCGTTGTTCGTTATCTTTCTCAGGGTGAGGAATGCCAGATGTAATATATATACTTTGGGTTAAAGCTGTCAGGTGGACAACGGTGAACTTTGGGGGCAGTAGAATTTATGGCAGTGGGAAAATTACATGAACTCAGGACCATGAACCCCAAAAACAATGTCGTAGCACGGTGAATGGGATTTGGGTTAATGATATAACGCAGTGTGTGTATGCAAATTGATCAGGGTACGCGAGATACGGATTGGAGGACCTTCGCGGGATGAGAGAGAGCATGGTCACGTGATTCCAGAAAGGCGCCAACTCAATCAGGATATATACGAGAGAATCCAGTTAGTGAAGAGAGTTGAACAGGAGAGAGTTGGACAGTTGACAGTGAACTCCGAGAGCGGCGGGGGTCTGGGCCCTTTTGGGGCAGCCCAAGACAAATAGTAGCAGGACTTCAGAAATTGTGGCAAATGCGTGCCCAAGTCTGTATAGTATCTGAATGAGAAGGAAGTGAAGGAAGACGGACAGGCGCTCATGCCGTAACCCGTCTGAATCACTGATAGGAGAGAGAACGACTAAGAGTCTGTGAACGGAACCTACCCAAGGCAGATAAGCCAAAGAAGGGAAAGACAAGCAGAGTCCTAGGGTCGCAAGGTGCAAGAAAGCCACTTGAGTTGAGAGGAACGCCAGCTAAGGAAACCACTCACAAGTTGCAGATGATTTCTAACGTAAGATAGGACAACCAATAGCCAGAGACACTGCGGTTGGAACCACACAGGATACTAAGGTAAACATAACAGGAAAAGTCAAGTGGGATCCACGACAAGCGATCGATTGGGCAGAGACAAATGAAACCCAGAAGGACAACCAGAAGATCGACTGGACGACAGAAGCTGAATGTAAGTTGACGTAAGACTTAGACCTAATTAGTATAATTGTTAGACTATAATCAGCTACCTTAGTTTAGAGAGCTATAGCAAACTGCCATAGGTGAACTTACCAAACAATCATGAACAAGCGACAAATGTCAGGGTTGACTGCGACGTCCTGCAAAGGATCCACATCTAACTAGCTAGCTAACTATAATAGTAGTCTAAACTAGGAAGCATTGGCAAACTACTGAAAGTTAACTCGCTAAGAAATCACGGCCCGACAAATGTCAGGACTGAATGCTACGTCCTGTAAATGACCCAAATCTAACTGGCTGAACTAGAGCGATGGGAGACAAATTAATCGGTTAGAGTTGCAGAGGGTAGATAAACTAAATACAAAGAAGACAGGCAATTAATCACACACAATTAATGATAACTAGGCGGGTCAAAACAGCATGTAATTATGGAACGAAAGCCGTACAGCGAGAATATAAACACGATTGAAGGTAGCAGACGAGCGTGTACCCGAGAAGCGGTTATTGGGTCAACCCAAACAAATGAGGCCAGGCGACGACTGCAGGTAAACGGACTGCACTCCTGAACAGGCCTGTGATGGAAAAGAATGTGTGTCTTTTGTTCGCTGGACAGAGGTGAAGCGGACTGCGTTTGTGTTCCTGTGTAGTTAAGACGGCCTGGCAAGGTACAAGCGGTGAGTTCAAATCTACACGAATGTCCGGGTAAATGGTTAAATACTTTTAGGTTTATTGTGACAGTAGACAGCGTCCTGGGAGATATGAAATAATAACGTTGGTTAAATATATGTAGACGATAGATTACTGTGTTTACAATACTGTTGTTAACTTATGTTATGGCTAAGATATACGCAGTAATAATGGGAATACATAATGATGATGTTGCTGATAAGGCTTAATACTAGTGTAGATAAAGAAGTAATAGATGTTAGGAACTTTTTAGGTAGTGAAAGACTAACGTTTATTTTGATATAACACTCACGGGTATTGTTTTTATCATGTTTCAGGCATTTGCCTGGGTAAGTCGGCGTTACCCGAATAAACAGTTACCCGCTGAACAAGTTGGATGGGCGCGAATGAACTCACTGGGTGTATGGACAATTGGATCAATCATTGGATCACTGGGTTATAAATGTATAAATGGACTACCTGCGGAACGGTTACTACGTGGTAGACAAAAGGCCATTGGAAATCCTAGCTTTAGTTCTTTGTTTCATGCGGTTAGTAGGTGGTCATAGGTAGCATTTCCCTAACATCCAGTTGCATAGCCTACTATATTATCTATCTCTCCCTTGTGATGTCATGCATTATTGTATTGTTCTTAGAGTTGACTATGCATTATGTGTCTGCAATGCATGTACTGGTTACTCTATGCGATTATGTTGTAGATTGTAACCTTGTTATACTGTAAGAGTAAATGAATTTTCTTTTGAGTTGCCTTTCATTTCGACTTGTCAGTCTGAGATTGTATAGATTAGAGTAGTTTAGAGACACTGTGAGGTGGGCTGTACATTTCTTCTATAACCTGACATACACCGCGAAACATCGATGGTGCAATAGTATAATTAACTATTGTTCTCACGAGGAACAACGGACCTAAATCTGTCCTATCCATTACTCTCTTCCTTTATCTCATTCTCTCTCTCTCTCTCTCTCTCTCTCTCTCTCTCTCTCTCTCTCTCTCTCTCTCTCTCTCTCTCTCTCTCTCTCTCTCTCTCCTTATTATCAAAGATAGTGTGTTGTAGGAAGAGTTCGAGTGAGGAACGACCCCTTAGGCTTCACACTACTTTAATCATTTCCCTCACATCCTCTTCTTTCCCTTCTCTCTCTCCTCTCTGTCTCTCTGTCTGTCTCTCTGTCTCTGTCTCTGTCTCTGTCTCTGTCTCTGTCTCTGTCTGTCTCTCTCTCTCTCTCTCTCTCTCTCTCTCTCTCTCTCTCTCTCTCTCTCTCTCTCTCTCTCTCTCTCTCTCTCTCTCTCTCTCTCTCCTTTTCACTCTTTCACAATAACATAACATAACATAATATACCATAACATAACGTAATGCCGGGAGTTTGTAATGTTTCACTATACGTTTTAATATAGAACATATTCGAAAAACAATATCTTTCTTCCGTTGATAACATCATTCTGCTTTGAGTGTAAAGAATTACTCCAACAGAAGACAAGTAGTGTATTGAGGCCTCCAGACACATATTTTTTTGGCGGCTGATGGCGGCTGATAGGGTTTATGAAGGAAATATGGGGGGGGGGGGGTATTTTTTGGGAAAATTGTCGACTCGGTAGAATTTTTGGCGGGGTGTGGGAACGGCTTTTTGACGGGTGTGAAAGTAATTAAGGTAAAAGTAGTTGGTTCTAGAAAGCGAGGTTGTGAGCAGGGATGAGGGAGGGGAAAAGTTATATATATATATATTTTGGTTACGTAAGTAGTAGTGTATTGAGGCCTCCAGACACATATTATTTTGGCGGCTGATAGCGGGTGATAGGGTTTATGAAGGAAATATGGGGGGGGGGGGGTATTTTTTGGGGAAAATTGTCGACTCGGTAAAATTGTTGGCGGCGTGTGGGAACGGTTTTTTGACGGGTGTCTGTGAAAGTAATTAAGGTAAAAGTAGTTGGTTCTAGAAAGCGAGGTTGTGAGCAGGGATGAGGGAGGGGAAAGTATATATATATATATATATATATATAATATATATATATTATATATATATAATATATAATATGATATTTGGTTACGTATATGAATGTATTAGTATGCGTGGTGCAGTGATGTATAAACGGGCAAGGGTGTGATGGGTCGTGGTTTCTACTCATGGGTTGTATATATGGTGGTGGCGTAGACATAATGTGTTAGTATGCGTGGTGAGTAATGTATAAACTGCCAAGGGTGTGATGGGTCGTGGTTATACTCGACGAAGTAAGAGGTGTAGATGGTTACTATCATCTGAACAGTGTGATAGTAGTGTCTAAGTGAAAGTAAAGGGTGGTATATTCACCGATTACAAAGGAAATCTTATAAAGTTATAATGGGTGTCATTTGATGGTAAGGGGTATTAGTGATCAAGTAGGAGTGATATAGGGGTGGTCATAAATGTAATAAGAGGTGTTCGCAGTTACACACTGGTCAACCAGTGGACAAGCAATGGTCAAGTAAGGGTCAAGTAGTCAAGTAAGGAAATTTTAGGGAAAAGTGATTGTAATGAGATGGTGATGATTAAAGAGTGGTAAATTAGAGGTCAAGCAGTGGTCAAGCAGTGGTAAAGTAAGGAAAATATTAGGGAAAATTGGTCGTAGTGACATGGTAATGCAAAATATGTGGTAAATTAGTGGTCAAGTAGTGGTCAAGCAGTGGTCAAGCAGTGGTTAAGTGAGGAAAATTTTAGGGAAACTTTAGGGAAAAGTGATTGTTCTGAGATGGTGATGATTAAAGAGTGGTAAATTAGAGGTCAAGCAGTGGTCAAGCAGTGGTCAAGTGGTCAAGTGAATAAATTTTAGGGAAAAGTGATTGTAATGATATGGTAATGCTTAAATTAGTGGTAAATTAGTGGTCAAGTAGTAGTCAAGCAGTGGTCAAGTGGTCGAGTGACCACTTAAATTGAAGAGGACGATGTGCCTAAGATTATGGTAGTGGTTAAAGTGTTCGATGACATGGTCAAGCAGTGGTCAAGCAGTGGTCAAGCAGTGGTCAAGCAGTGGTCAAGTAGTCAAGTAAGGAAATTGTAGGGGAAAGTACGTATAGTGCAATGGTGGTGGGTAAAGTGAGGAAGAATCAATAGTAGTGATAATAGTACTACCAATATTAGCGACAAGAATATTAGCTGGTACATTGTTAGAGATACAAGTATCTTTTTTGTGGGGTGTGTAAAAATCATATAAAGAGGGTCATACAAACACAAAGACAACCAAGTACACATATGTACACACTTGATACATTTGTACATACATACACATAAAGACAGAGAAGCACAAAGACACACCCATACGATTACTACTGTTATCACAACTATACACAAGTACAGACACACTCACCCATACACAAGAACACTCAAAGACAAATACAAAGACAGCCAAATACACACACATACACACCCATCGCCAACGATTACTACTGTCATCACAACTATACTCAAGTACAGACACACTCACCCATACACAAGAACACTCAAAGACAAATACAAAGACAACCAAACAAACACACGTACAGATTCAGAAGTACAGACAAACCATACCATTACTACTGTCACTATCAACAGATATACACATGTGCAGAGACAGCACAGACACACTCGTACCATTACTACTGTCATCACAACTATACACAAGTACAGACACACTCACCCATAATCAATTATACAAATACACACCTACAAACAAAAACACACAAAGACACAGACACACTTGTACATACAGACACAGAAGTACAGACAATCCATACTATTACTACTGTCATCACAACTATACACAAGTACACACAGACACACTCACCCATGCACAAGAACACTCAAAGACAAATACTAACACAACCAAACAAACACACGTACAGATTCAGAAGTACAGACAAACCATACCATTACTACTGTCACATCAACAGCTATACACAACTACACAACCATAATCAAATACACAAAGAGGACCACACAAACCATTACTACTGGTACCACAACCAGTACAGATTATTAATACTCATGGATCCTAGGTGGAAACATCCTTTTACGGCTTTGATTGCGGGCCCAACGGGGAGTGGTAAAACCGTCTTTGTCCAACAGTTCTTGGCCCATCTACCAGCCATGGTAGACCCCCTGCCAGAGGAAATTATATGGTGCTATGGAGAATGGCAACCCATCTACGAAACTATGAAGGGTGTTCAATTTAATGAAGGTCTGCCAGATGTGGAAAAATGGACAGGTGATAGACGTCGGTTAGTAGTCATAGATGATCTAATGTGTGAGACAGATGACAGAGTGACTAAATTATTTACTAAAGGCAGTCATCATCGCAACCTCAGTGTTATGTATATAGTACAGAACCTATTTGGTAAGAATAAAGAACAAAGAACTATCAGTCTGAATTCGCACTACCTAGTGGTGTTTAAGAATCCTCGAGACGGGTCTCAGATTACCAATCTCGCCAAACAGATGTATCCAGGCCGTGTGTCATATGTCCAAGAGAGTTTTAAAGACGCGACATCGGCTCCACACGGGTATTTGTTATTTGACCTGCGACAGGAAACACCGGATCAGCTCCGCTTACGAAGTCATATATTTCCCGACCAGCAGCAAGTCGTCTACGTCCTCAAATAACATGTCTAACCGACTTAAACGTAACGAGGGTATGTTACGTTTCTTGGGTCAGACCAACCCAGCCACTGGAAGGCAGTAATGAAATCAGCTTCCCCGGATCGCGTCCAATCAATTTACGAGTGTTGTCACAACGTTTTAAAAGGTAATGTTCCCCTGACACCAGCTCAGAAGAAGCGTCTGGAACGACACAAAGACAGTCTGAGAGCACTCACTCATAAGAAATTATCGCTCAAGAAAAGGAAAGAGATTCTACAACAAGGTGGTTTCATTGGCGCTTTACTAGGCCACATACTAAATGTGTTGAAAAGCGTGGTGGGATTTTAATGGCCAAGAAGATGATCTTGATCGATCCCCGGTTGCTAGAAAAACCCTATGTACCACCCGACACACTAAATGATAGTCTACAGGATTTGGATCGTCAGATGCAACAAGTCCTGGAAACAGAAGATCTACCACCCCGTGACAAGGCCAGATCGTATCAGCAAACACTACAGAGGTATCTGAATCGACTCGAACAGTACAGACACAAGCCTCTGGGACTAGTAGATATCAAGGAACAAAAACCTGAAGTCACCAGTGTACCGACACCAGTAGCCGAGACACCTCTTCAACCAGCACCTCTTCAACCAACACCTATTCAACCGACTCAAGTAGTCGAACCCAAAACAGTCGAGACCACACCACATTACAAACTCAGGCGAAGCAAGAAGAAGACTAGGATACCTACCCCCAAGTGACAAAAATGGCCGCCCAATTAAGAAAATATTACTATGACCCTATGAAACCCGGAGCCTATGGTGGAGCAGCCGCCTTAAAAAGAAATACTAACCTGAAGAAAATAGATAAATGGTTACGTCATCAGGATACCTACACGTTACATAAACCGATCCGTCGCCGATTTCAGAGACGCCAGACCATAACCGGTGGTATAAATCACCAATTTCAAGCCGACTTGATAGATATGATACTATTACAAAGATACAACGATGGGATGTCGTACCTAGTGACTTGTATCGATGTGTTTAGTAAATATGCTTGGGCCATCCCGATCCAGAAGAAAACGGGGAAAGCGATGGTGGTGGCTATGAGTAAAATCTTTGGTGATAGCCAACCGATAAATTTTCAGAGCGATAAAGGTTCGGAATTCGTTAATCGGACCTTCTTAAAATTTCTGAAAGATCGAGGTGTGCACTTCTTTACCACCGAGAATGAAGATGTGAAGGCAGCGATAGTGGAAAGATTCAATCGAACCCTGAAAGAAAAAATGTGGCGTTATTTCACCAAGACCAATACACTGCGCTACGTCAACGTGATAGATAAATTGATCCAGAACTACAATGGTTCGTATCACAGAAGTATTCGCATGGCCCATGTACAAGTCAACTATAGTAATCAAGAAGAGGTGTGGGATAACTTGTATAAGCCGACATACGTATCGAAAAAGTGTATTTTACACCTGGGGATCGAGTCAGACTGGCTGAACCCAAACAACCTTTTAAAAAAGGGTATATGCCCTCATGGACAGAAGAATTGTTTACCGTCAGTCGCATAAACCAGACCAGTCCAGTGACCTATGTGGTAAAAGACGATTCGGGACAGGAACTACAGGGCTCGTTCTACAGAGAAGAAATACAACTAGTTGGAGACAAGCAAGTCTATCGTATCGAAACAATCTTACAAGAAAGACCCAGGCGAGGTGGTGGGAAAGAGTTTTTAGTCAACCGACAGAGGGGGAAAGAATATCGATATGGTCATTCTTTGGACAACGTGTACCGAGGCCAGAGATTGTATTTCTGTGTCAAATGGTGGTTATATATGCCGTAATTGCCGTGTCTTTGTTCAATCTGACTCAAGGCAGCGCAGACGCACCAGACGGCAAGTTGTGGGTAGCTCTAATGAGTAGTTGTTTGGGCTATATGCTACCTAATCCTAAATTAGAAAAACGATGAGTTTCTACATAACTTTACCGAGTAATTCAGGACCAAAGGTATTTCCCAACAACCAATCCGGTCACTTTTTGTAAAGTTGCCGCAGACCAATGATGTAACGACCCAATACGAAGTGGCCCTGGTCGAGATTCAGTTCCCCAATTCGTATTTTAATGGTTTGCCTGGGGAAATTTGGTTCCAATACTTTCCACCTAAAGGTAGTGGTATGGAACCTATAACCCTTGTATGTCCACCGGGTCCGTTCAGCAGCCCTGAAACTTTCATCGAGGAATTGAATAAGTTGTGTGTAGAAACCCAACTAGACGAGAAAGTAAACATCAAATTCTTTCTAAGTGCACCTTGGAAAAAGGTCGGGATGAAAATATTTGAAAAAGGCGCCCAGGCAAAAATTAGTGACAGATTGAAGAATATTATGGGTTTTCCAAGCTCGACTCTATCAGACGATAATGTCTTATTATACGGTAATATAGAATTAGAGATGGATAACGAAGTTAAAAATATCTACGTCTATTCAGATCTCGTAGCCGCGAGACCAGTTGGAGACGTCATGGTTCCTTTACTAAGGACTGTTCCTATATTGGACCGACTGTCACCTTCAGTGTTTCGTCTTTATGATAAGCCACATTATGTACCATTAAGTCGATTCTCCTTCGACACGGTGGAAATACTTTTAACTGACGATACGGGTAAAACACTCTCATTCAACGATGGGACTTCAGTACTAACTTTACATTTTCGAATCAGGAAGCACTCAGACCTCGAATAGACTAATATGAGTTTCTACGTGACGCTGACGAGTAACGCGTCATTACAAATATACCCCCAAAATAACGCCGGACATTTCTTTGTCAAACTACCACAAACTATTGAGCTCACCTCCCAGTACGAAGTTGGTTTGGTTGATATTCAGTTTCCCAACACCTATTTTAATATTTTGAAAGATGAGGTGTGGATAAAGTACTTTCCACCTCCAGACCTAGACGAACCACCGATGACGATTACGCTGACGCCTGGTCTGTACAAATCAACAGAAAAATTCATTGGTGAATTGAATAGATTGCTTTTCGAAGCTGAGAGATTTATCAATGAACTGCAATGGCTGCGTCTCGATGATGCCTTACAAGAACATAACCGAATGATGTTCTCTTATAACGATATTTCGAATAAGGCTCGTTTCCAGTTATATGAACAGGGGGCTGAAGTTAGACTTAGTGACAAGTTGGCAGAAATATTACAGTTTCCCTCGACACATGTCACCGAGACTGAACCCAGTCTGTCTGGTGTGGGTGAAGTGGATTTAGACCAGGGCACAAAAAATGTCTTCGTCTATTCCGATATTGTCACCTCGCGGGTGGTAGGTGATGTGATGGTACCATTACTGAGGACACTACCTGTTCTAGACAGATCTACCACCTCGGTATTTAGGCTGTATGACAAGCCACATTACGTACCCCTCAGTCGATTTTCATTTGACACGATTGAACTTCTTATAACCGACGAGCAGGGGAAACCTATCCCATTTACAGGTGGAACTTCAGTAGTGACGTTACATTTTCGAACAACCAAACGGTTTGATCTGGGCTAACCATGGTTAGGCACGTGCCAATCCAACGCAACCCCAAACTATACGAGGAGTATTTCTGCAATCAAGCTGGAAGTGGTCTCCCTGTTTTTGTAGGTGGTCGAAGTCAGCGAGGTCATGGAATTGGTAGTTTCTTTAGTGGTCTTGGTCGCACAATTCTTCCTTGGTTGAAGACTGGTGGCAAAGCCCTATTGAGAGAAGGACTGGGGACGGGTTTGCAAGTGGCTCAAGATGCCTTAGCTGGTAGAAATGTTGGTGAGTCCTTCAAAGAACACACCAGAGATGCTGGTCAACGACTACTCCAAGGCGCAGCTCAACACTTCAGCCAATCAGGTAGTGGTGTTAGGAAACGAAAACGAGCCGCCCCGCCAGGTCAGCCCAGTAAAAGAATAAAACCAACAGTCAGAAAGCCATCGAGTCATAAGACACATCACCACCAAGCGGGACATTCGAATATTTTCTCATAATGGCGTTAATTCATCCCAAGTCATGTGAGTGTCTGCATTCTGGTCTGGATCTGTTTAGTGTACCTCCCACCCAGACAGCCGTAGAAGAGGGACAGTTTGTGGAGATTCATCCATTGGCCACTTTAGCTTATGGGGCACCCATCGAATTCACTATTTCTGGTGTCGGTGAAGATTACATTGATTTGTTTAATACTTTTCTGCACGTGAGAGCCAAAGTTACACTGCCCAATGGCGACGACCTACCAAACACAGCCGAAGTTGGTCCGATAAATTATTATTTGCATAATTTGTTTTCTCAAGTAGACGTGTCCCTGAACGACACTCTTATTTCACCGAGTGAAAATTCGTATCCGTACCGGGCCTACTTGGAAGCTCTTCTGAATTACGGTGAAGAGGCCAAAAAGAGTCATCTGACGTCAGCTCTATACTATCAAGATACTCCTTTGCACATGGCAGACACAAAGGGTGATACCAATACAGGTCTAGCCAAAAGAAGATCTTTAGCCAGCTATAGTGTGCCTCTGGATATGATGGGGCGTCTACATTCCGACATTTTCAATCAGGACAGGTACATATTGAATGGTGTCGATATTAAAATCAAACTAACCCCATCAAAATCCGTCTTTAATTTGATTGCCACGGATGTAAGTGGTGGGTACAAAAGTGTCATTACTTACGCCGCCCTCTTGGTGAGGAAAGCTAAGTTAAATCCAGCTATCTCTCTGGCCCATGAAAAAGCCTTATTGAGATCCAATGCCAAGTATCCTTTTAAAAGGGTCGTGGTAAAGACCTTTTCTATCCCTAAAGGTATGTTTTCCCACACACAAGATAACCTTTTCCTCAGCCAGACACCGACCCGGGTGGTGATCGGATTAGTCAATGCTTCCTGCTTCAATGGCGAGCTGAATACGAACCCCTTCATATTCAATCATTATCAGTTAAACTATTTGAGTCTGATGGTAGATGGGCGTAGTGTTACAGGCAAACCCTTAACGATGAATTATACCACAGGTCAGTACATGCGAGCTTTCCATAGTACCAACTTGGCCCTTGGTCTGACCGGTAAGGACGTCGGGAATAGTATAAATTATGAAAGTTATAGTCAAGGGAATTGTCTCTATAGTTTTGATCTGACTCCCAGTATATTAGATGGAGAACAGTTTGAAATGCCGAAATCTGGCCCATTGTCAGTAGAACTAAAGTTTGACGTTATAACGACTGTACCTCTACAAGTCATCGTATACGCCGAACTCGATTCGGTCCTAGAAGTTTCCAAGACGAGACAAGTGCTAACAGATTACATAGCATAATGGATACCCAACAACTAACACAATTACTCATGTCTGATCTGTTTGTTCGTCACCTTCCACTAGTCAACGTATGCGCTAGAGATCATTTGCCTAGACACATTGATAGAACACAGCCAGCTGCTTTGATCGTCAATACTGACACCAGTGCTTACTCTGGTTCACATTGGATCGCTCTATATTTTAATGGTCTAGGTCAGTTTGAATATTTCGATTCGTTTGGTTTGCCACCATTACACGCCGACATTATCCATTTTATACAACGAAACTCGGACAGATCACCCGTGTACAATACCCGTATGCTACAAGACATTAATAACAGTACTTGTGGTCTGTATGCGTTGTATTTCTTATTAATGAAATGTCGCGGTTCGAGCATGTCACGTATCCTGCAACCCTTTGGACACAGACAACACGTGAACGATCGTCTCGTGTGTCGATTGGTTACTCCGTGGTTAAAAAAGACAAGTCCAGAACTGTTTAAAACTAGATAAATTCGTCGTTATAAAATGAGACGACCACTCGTCTTTTTGTTTCTACAATGATCAAGATGTCTACACCCAAGTGGTTATTCATGTCAAGACCTGTTGATATGCCCAGACAACTAGACAACAGTTTGAAAGCGGTGACAGTTTCTCAAGACACAGGAACAATGACACTCCATCTATATCAATCTACCGACAGTCAAGACAAGCCTCTGAAAGACCAGACATCTTTCTACAATAATCAAGTCCCTCTGCTCCCTTTGGATCGTAAACGAAGCCCTTTTTAAATGTTGTATACCAATAAAAGCCATTTGAAAATGTTATTATTTGTTTCTCTATTTTATTATGTTTTTGTTCGATTGTATAGTTTTTCTTCTCTCTCTCAGTGTGTCTGTACTTGTGTATAGTTGTGATGCCAGTAGTAATGGTATGGGTGTGTCTTTGTACTTGGCTGTCTTTGTGTTTGTACTTGAGTGTTCTTGTGTATGGGTGAGTGTGTCTGTACTTGTGTATAGTTGTGATGACAGTAGTAATCATTGGCGATGGGTGTGTCTGTGTGTGGTTGCCTTTGTGTTTGTATGTGTGTGACCCTCTTTGTGTCTTTGATTATGGGGGTGTACTTGTGTATATCTGTTGTTGTGACAGTAGTAATGGTATGGGTTGTCTGTGTATGGTTGTCTTTGTGTTTGTATGTGTGTTTGTGTGACCCTCTTTGTGTATTTGTGTATGGGTGAGTGTGTGTATAGTTGTGATGACAGTAGTAATGGTATGGGTGTGTCTTTGTGCTTGTCTGTCTTTATGTGTATGTATGTACAAATGTATCAAGTGTGTACATGTGTGCACTTGGCTGTCTTTGTGTTTGTATGACCCTCTTTGTATGATTTTTGCACACCCCACAAAAATATAGTATAATAACAACGTACCAGCTAATATTATTGTCTCTAATATTGGTAGTACTATTATCACTACTATTGATTCTTCCTCACTTTACCCACCACCATTGCACTATACGTACTTTCCCCTACAATTTCCTTACTTGACTACTTGACCACTGCTTGACCACTGCTTGACCACGTCATCGATCACTTTAACATTACCATAATCTTAGGCACATCGTCCTCTACAATTTAAGTGGTCACTCGACCACTTGACCACTACTTGACCACCACTTGACCACTACTTGACCACTAATTTACCACCCTTTACGCATCACCATATCGTTACAATCACTTTTCCCCTAAAATTTATTCACTTGACCACTTGACCACTGCTTGACCACTGCTTGACCACTAATTTACCACTCTTTAATCATCACCATATCGTTACAATCACTTATCCCTAAAATTTCCTTAAAATTTTCCTCACTTAACCACCGCTTGACCACTGCTTGACCACTACTTGACCACTACTTGACCACTAATTTACCACTAATTTAAGCATTACCATGTCACTACGACCAATTTTCCCTAAAATTTTCCTTACTTGACCACTTGACCACTGCTTGACCACTGCTTGACCTCTAATTTACCACTCTTTAATCATCACCATCTCATTACAATCACTTTTCCCTAAAATTTCCTTACTTGACTACTAGACCCTTACTTGACCATTGCTTGACTACTGGTTGACCAGTGTGTAACTGCGAACACCTCTTATTACATTTATGACCACCCCTATATCACTCCTACTTGATCACTAATGCCCCTTACCATCAAATGACACCCATTATAACTTTATAAGATTTCCTTTGTAATCGGTGAATATACCACCCTTTACTTTCACTTAGACACTACTATCACACTGTTCAGATGATAGTAACCATCTACACCTCTTACTTCGTCGAGTATAACCACGACCCATCACACCCTTGGCAGTTTATACATTACTCACCACGCATACTAACACATTCATATACGTAACCACCATATATCCAACCCATGAGTAGAAACCACGACCCATCACACCCTTGCCCGTTTATACATCACTACACCACGCATACTAATACATTCATATACGTAACGAAAATATATATATAACTTTTCCCCTCCCTCATCCCTGCTCACAACCTCGCTTTCTAGAACCAACTACTTCTACCTTAATTACTTTCACAGACACCCGTCAAAAAACCGTTCCCACACGCCGCCAACAATTTTACCGAGTCGACAATTTTCCCCAAAAAATACCCCCCCCCCCCCCCCCCCCCCCCCCCCCCCCCATATTTCCTTCATAAACCCCATCAGCCGCCATCAGCCGCCAAAAAAATATGTGTCTGGAGGCCTCAATACACTACTAAGACACCAATTCGCTGCATATTGCTTCACGGTGGATTATGCAGCAAATTATGTGATGCCTTCATGTACATTATTTTTCAGGTGTGTTCTACATAAAAGTGTAGTAATACATTACAAACACCATGTATAACACAACATAACATAACATATCACAACATAGCATCACATAGTATAACATAACATAATACGTCGTGAGATAATATAATATAATATAATATAATATAATATAATATAATATAATATAATATAATATAATATAATAATATAATATAATATAACATAACATGACAATGATGAAGAATTTTGACCATTCTCTAATTCTCCTGTCGCATGCATGTCTATGCCCAAGACGATTTTGCCATATGCGCACTATCGTTTTGTCTGCCTTTGAAAAACTGTCATTTACTGCAAATATTTTACCCTGTGGCAAGGGAGGGGGTGGGGGAGTGGAGCCTGAGGAATTAAGGCCACCTGGCTAGTGCTGTTGGCGCGAACTATGCAGGTTAGGGGTTTCTTGTTGCCCTCGACAGAAAAACATTAAAAAAAAAAAAAAAAACTACACACCTTACCGAGGGTTCGAACCTGTGTCTCCCGATAGAGAATCAGGTATTCTTAACCACACAGCCAGTCTCTCCATGTCGTTTTTGTCGACACAACGTTTTCCATCACAGTCTTTTCTGAACCAGGTCACCGTTCAATATGTCCAACCATGTCAGTTCTCCAGCTACCAATCACGTGGATTCGTTTTCGGACTCCGTAATTCCATTCAAGAGAACACATTCAAACGTGAATTTCATCATGGCGAACAGCCCCGCATGTTTTGCTACGAGACAACGTGTGCATGAACTAGTACAATGTGTGCAAGAACGAGACAATGTGTGCAAGAATGAGACAATTTGTGCAAGAACGAGACAATGTGTGCAAGAAAGCACAGCCCACAAAGTAAACCAGTACAAGAAAGGGAAGTCTCCAATCTAAGCACAGGTAGAATGCTGTACCCAAAACATATTTATAGTGGTCAGTCTTTATAGTTATGGTGGTCAGTCTACATAGTTATGGTGGTCAGTTAACATAGTCATGGTGGTTAGTCAACGCACCTGTCCAGTACAAACGGGGCTTAGTACGGACCCTGTTTGACCGTGCTAGGAAGATATGCACCCAGGACACACTGACAGAAGAATTTGAAACTCTGCTGAAGAATGCCTTAAACCTGAATGGGTACTCCACAGGATTTATAAAGCGCCACTGCCAACAGCCCAAACCTAAATCAGAAGAAACTACAGTCCCTAAACTCAAGGTTTTCATCCAGTTAACCTTCCGAGGAGATGACGTAATGCAACGTTTGCAGGACCGGCTCATCATATCAGTCGGGCGAACATTCTGTGCTGCAACTCTGGTTATAAGATACATAGTAATGGTTGTCAGTCTACATAAGTATTGTGGTCAGTCTACATAGTTATGGTGGTCTGTCTACATAGTTATGGTGGTCAGTCTACATAGTTATGGTGGTCAGTCTACATAGGTATGGTGATCAGTCTAAATAGTTATGGTGGTCAGTCTACATAATTATGATGGTCAGTCTACATAGTTATGTTGGTCAGTCTACATAGTTATGGTGGTCAGTCTACATTGTTATGGTGGTCAGTCTACATAGTTATGGTGGTCAGTCTACATAGTTATGGTGGTCAGTCTACATAGTTATGTGGTCAGTCTACATAGATATGGTGGTCAGTCTACATAGTTATGGTGGTCAGTCTACATAGTTATTGTGATCAGTCTAAATAGTTATGGTGGTCAGTCTACATAGTTATGTTGGTCAGTCTACATAGGTATGGTGGTCAGTCTACATTGTTATGGTGGTCAGTCTACATAGTTATGGTGGTCAGTCTACATATGTGTAGTGGTCAGTCTACATAGGTATGGTGATCGTCTAAATATTTAGTGGTGGTCAGTCTACATAGTTATGGTGCTCAGTCTACATAGGTTATTGTGATCAGTCTAAATAGTTATGGTGGTCAGTCTACATAGTTATGTTGGTCAGTCTACATAGTTATGGTGGTCAGTCTACATAGATATGGTGGTCAGTCTACATAGGTATGGTGATCAGTCTAAATAGTTATGGTGGTCAGTCTACATAGTTATGGTGGTCAGTCTACATAGGTATGGTGATCAGTCTAAATAGTTATGGTGGTCAGTCTACATAGTTATGGTGGTCAGTCTACATAGTTATGGTGGTCAGTCTACATAGTTATGGTGGTCAGTCTACATAGTTATATTGGTCAATCTACATAGTTATGGTGGTCAGTCTACATAGTTATGGTGGTCAGTCTACATAGTTATGGTGGTCAGTCTACATAGTTATGGTGGTCAGTCTACATAGTTATGTTGGTCAGTCTACATAGTTATTGCTGTCAGTCTACATAGTTATGGTGGTTAGTCTACATAGTTATATTGGTCAATCTACATAGTTATGTTGGTCAGTTTACCTAGTTATGGTGGTTAGTCTACATAGTTATATTGGTCAATCTACATAGTTATGTTGGTAAGTCTACATATTTATGTTGGCTAGTCTAAATATTATGTTAGTCAATCTACATAGTTAT
Organism: Cepaea nemoralis; assembly: GCA_014155875.1. NCBI lineage: Eukaryota > Metazoa > Mollusca > Gastropoda > Stylommatophora > Helicidae > Cepaea > Cepaea nemoralis. The sequence continues at coordinate 193,013 of JACEFZ010027610.1, read as the reverse complement.
TATGGCCAAACTGACAACCATACCATTAATATTCAGCTCGTGTCGTATGGTTCTTTTCTGTATGCAAGATATTCTTAGAACCCGTTTATAAAATGTATATGTAAAGACATGTGTGCGCTGTTCATCATGTTTACTAAATGTTCAGGTCTTGCAGGCGTATGTTGCAATGGTAAAGACGTATGCTCTTAAAAATCTAATTCTTGTTGTTCTATCTGTCCCACTCTATAATTTATTCAGTTATTTTTGTCTTTGAAGAGAAATTGATATTCGTCTTTTAATTTATTTTACCATTGTTGGTAATTAATGATCCAAATTAATCGACATTTCGACAATAATCGACATCCATCACCCTTCAGTTTTTCCTCATTTACATATATTTCTTTGTCCATAGTAGTTTTATCTGTATACATTATCATTGTCTTTTGCTATGTAAAGATATACGATGCTAGTTTCACTATTCCTTTGGGTTGAAGTTATTAGGTTTTCTTTACCATTCTGTAATGTGGATAGCAATACTGTATCATCAGAATATCAAATCTCTGGTATTTCATGACCACCGATAAGTAGGGCATCATATTGCTCCCTGGTTATCATGTCGGCTGGGGGATTTTCACGACGGCTTGATACAACAGAAGTGAAAAAAAGTAAGTTAATCAAAAATCTCACATAGGCCTACCTCTAGCAGTGTTAGGAAATGACCTTTACCAGTGTTGGCTTTAGCCATCTCCCAGTGAATATTGATACCATTAAAGCCGTATTGCTTCACAAATTGAATCGCGTTCATAGAAAACGCCATGAACGACTGGTCGTGTGCAAGCAGCGCTTGGAATGACGCATCAATGTCCTTCCCTGGCCCTCCGACTGACAACAGTGTTTTTAGTTTGGGGTTAAGCTGCTTTCCGCCATTGAATTCCCTGTTAGACACAAACACATATAACAATATCTTATGTAACCTAAATATTCATGTTGTTATTATTGATGTTTTGTTTTGTTATCGGCGTTGTTATTACTATTGTTATTAGTGTTAATATTGTTATCATTGCTGTAGTTGTCGTTATCGACACAGCGGCGTCTGTATCTTCCGCTCGTAATCCCAGTGACATTTGGTGATACGTGTCATTATACGTCAGCTGGTCTGTTGTCACATACAACGGGTCACGTTTATCTGACCTTCCAGTTTGTGTCATGGTTATGGCGTTGCCCTGACAGTGGTAAGTGGGGAGTTTTTCGTTATCATCTCTCGTTGTTCACTATGAGAATGAATGACACCACATGCTTCCCCGTGCACTCATCATCATCAAGTGTCTTATCAGCTGGCGTTAACGTTCGTTTCTCCACAGATCGCTGTCTTTGGTGTTCTGAATCAACTCTGCTGATGACATTCCTCCATACAACCGTCTCAGTCCATCCAGCATCATCTCTCTTGGCCTGCCTCTGCCTCTCTTTCCCTTGATCTTTCCAGTGGCCACGATGTTCTCCAATGCCTCTCTTCTCATCACATGGCCAAATCAAGCTGTTTGTCTCTTATTGCTGCACTCATACCCACCAAATATGACGCTCCTAACACTGCGCGCGCGCACACACACACACACACACACACACACACACACACAAACACACACACACCTTAGGTTTCCGGTAGGGGACATGTGTTATGTGTGTTGTCGTACCTGCTTAAAGATGGTAGAATTAACGATGGGATATCTGGAAAGATAGGACATGGAAACATGACATGGTTTTACTTTATTTTTTTTAAAGGTAGTTTACAGACCAAAGGGAAGACCTAGAAGCAAGTACCAGGATTGCTTGGCCTTGTGGCAGGTCGAGACAGAAACACGGAGCTGATCCACGACTCTGGTGATTGAGTGAGATGGCAGAATATGACCGCCCACGCTTACCGGCATGGCACATGATGGATGGATAGAGTTTACAGGACATCAAAGCTAATCCCAACATTTCTGGGTATTTGAGATTTCGTGGCATGGTTAGATTTGAACTCATGGTTGCCGAAGTCGGCAAGGGAGAATTCACCCACCATGCCACCGGATCCCACGACAGCCCTATCCCTCCGAAATTAAAGTGGATTTAAACTAAGGGTGAAATGCACATGCTGGTTTTGATCTCATTGCTTCACAGATAGGGGGTGTACAGCACAGTTCTTGACTCTCTAGAGACTGTATCATTCTGTGAACAAACTGCCGGGCTGGCATTGTTATATTAAACATTAACATATCCTTTACAGGACGCTGCAAATCACCCCATCATGTTTTGGCATATTGTAATTTCTTGGCAAGATTGCGTTCATTAGTTTGCCATTGCTTTCTGTAACTAAGAGGATAATATCAACATACTGGTCCGGTATAGGTGTTTTTTCTGTACACCCCCCCCCCCCCCCCCCTCCCCAGGTTGTAGGCAGAAATCGGGGGCTGCCTTGGAATGTGGTCAATATGAAGCAATGAATATTGAGTCACATCACGAAAATGTTGCTACGAATCATCATGCAATGTGTCAAGATGAAAATAACACCAGCTACTGGAGTATTATGGTGGTTATGGAAGGCCAGGGTTCAACATATTCTGCGAATTTGCTGAGTACATTAACTGATTCAGCGCCAAACACAAAAGTAGTTTGGGACCTAAGTTCCAATGTCGGAATAAATGAGGACATAAGCTCCAATGGGGGAATAACTGAAGACTGAAGCTAGCATAGGAAAATAGTTGAAGATCAAAGCTAACATGGGGGAATAATTGTGAACCTAGTCACCTACTGGGGAATAACTGAGGACATAAGCTCCAATGGCGGAATACATGAGGACATAAGCTCCAATGGAGGAATAACTGATTACATAAGCTCCAATGGGGGAATAACTGTGGGTGGACTGAAGCTAGAATGGGGAAATTGTTGAAGATCAAAGCTCCAATGGGGGAATAACTGTGGGTGGACTGAAGCTAGAATGGGGAAATTGTTGAAGATCAAAGCTCCAATGGGGGAATAACTGTGGACTGAAGCTAGAATGGGGAAATTGTTGAAGATCAAAGCTCCAATGGGGGAATAACTGTGGACTGAAGCTAGAATGGGGAAATTGTTGAAGATCAAAGCTCCAATGGGGGAATAACTGTGGACTGAAGCTAGAATGGGGAAATTGTTGAAGATCAAAGCTCCAATGGGGAATAACTGTGGACTGAAGCTAGAATGGGGAAATTGTTGAAGATCAAAGCTCCAATGGGGGAATAACTGTGGACTGAAGCTAGAATGGGGAAATTGTTTGAAGATCAAAGCTCCAATGGGGGAATAACTGTGGACTGAAGCTAGAATGGGGAAAGTGTTGAAGATCAAAGCTCCAATGGGGGAATAACTGTGGACTGAAGCTAGAATGGGGAAATTGTTGAAGATCAAAGCTCCCATGGGGGAATAACTGTGGACCTAAGCACCAATGGGGTAATAACTGAGGAAACTGAGGACCCACGTTTCAATGCAGGAATACTTGAGGACTTAAGCACCAACTGGGGAATAACTGTGGGAAAAAGCTCCAATGGGGGAATAAATGTGGACCTAACCTCCTATGGGGGAATAACTGAGGACCTAAGTTCCACTTTACCCATGTTCAGCCACCATTCTGGCCTCTCCTATGTTTCCCTACATTGACCTTTCGTGCAGCGCCACTATTCAGTACTTCTATCTATTTCCCTACACCTATACTCAGCAACTATTCTCTCCTTTCACTGTTTCCCTACAGCCATGTTCGGTAACTGTTGTGTACTCTCTAATGTTTCCCTAAACTTATTCCTAGCCACTATTCTGTCCTCTCCACTGTTTCCCTATATCCATGCTCGACCGCTATTCTGTCCTCTCCACTGTTTCCCTAGACCCATGCTCGGCAACTATTCTGTAATATCAGCTGTTTCTTTACACCTATGTTCGGCCGCTATTCTGTCCACTCCACTGTTTCCCTATACCCAAGCTCGGCCACTATTCTGTAATATCAGATGTTTCCCTACACCCATGCTCGGCCGCTATTCTGTCCTCTACACTGTTTCCCTATACCCATGCTCGGCAACTATTCTGTAATATCAGCAGTTTCCCTACTCCTATGCTCGGTCACTATTTTGTCCTCTCCACTGTTTCCCTACACTGACCACCCTAGCTCGACCACTATTATGTCCTCCCCATCGTTTCCTTACACCCATTCTCGGCCGCTATTCTGTCCTCTAATCTGTGTCATTCACCGACCACCCGTCAGTAAATTCACGCCTCCATTACATGGAATCCATCAACAAATCATCTTTTAAAAAAAAGTCGCTTACTAGTCGACATGGTCGACTTCATTGCACCGGGATTTTATCCCATATGGCTCAGATTCTTTCTGCAGCGCGGAAAGCTTCGCACAAAGCACAAACTCAGTAGCTCCAGCGAAGACCCCCAGGAGTCTGCGAAAACACAAACCACTTCATCTAGTTAACTTATACTCTATACCCCTTACTTGTACATGCTAGTATTGCCTTCTTCCACATCTGGGTCGGCAGCCGCTATAGTCTGATTTGGCGCATCAATCACCGCGGAGAGATAAATATAGTGTGTGCACAGGGTGAAGTCGATATCTTGTACGTTGAATCTACCACCCTCAGGTCGAAATCTGGCACTGCTGTTGAAGAAGCAGGCAATCATGTAGTTGCCGGCGTTGACTGTTCGTGGTAGATAAAGAGGAAAAAACCGTTAATGTCATGCTAGATTGTGGCTTTGAATTTTGATGATAGACAGAGACAAGATCGTTAATTACATAGAAGATTGTAGCATGGGAAGTTGATGATAGACAGAGACAATATTGTTAATGACATAAAAGATTGTAGCATGGGATGTTGATGATAGACAGAGACAAGATCGTTAATGAAGTAGAAGATTGTAGCTTGGGATGTTGATGATAGACAGAGACAAGATCGTTAATGAAGTAGAAGATTGTAGCTTGGGATGTTGGTGATAGACAGAGACATGATCGTTAATGACATAAAAGATTGTAGCATGGGATGTTGATGATAGACAGAGACAAGATCGTTAATAAAGTAGAAGATTGTATCTTGGGATGTTGATGATAGCCAGAGACAAGATCGTTAATGAAGTAGAAGATTGTAGCTTGGGATGTTAATGATAGACAGAGACAAGATCGTTAATGAAGTAGAAGATTGTAGCTTGGGATGTTGGTGATAGACAGAGACATGATCGTTAATGACATAAAAGATTGTAGCATGGGATGTTGATGATAGACAGAGACAAGATCGTTAATGAAGTAGAAGATTGTAGCTTGGGATGTTGGTGATAGACAGAGACATGATCGTTAATGACATAAAAGATTGTAGCATGGGATGTTAATGATAGACAGAGACAAGATCGTTAATGAAGTAGAAGATTGTAGCTTGGGATGTTGGTGATAGACAGAGACAAGATCGTTAATGAAGTAGAAGATTGTATCTTGGGATGTTGATGATAGCCAGAGACAAGATCGTTAATGAAGTAGAAGATTGTAGCTTGGGATGTTGGTGATAGACAGAGACATGATCGATAATGACATAAAAGATTGTAGCATGGGATGTTGATGATAGACAGAGACAAGATCGTTAGTGAAGTAGAAGATTGTAGCTTGGGATGTTGGTGATAGACAGAGACATGATCGTTAATGACATAAAAGATTGTAGCATGGGATGTTGATGATAGACAGAGACAAGATCGTTAATGAAGTAGAAGATTGTATCTTGGGATGTTGATGATAGCCAGAGACAAGATCGTTAATGAAGTAGAAGATTGTAGCTTGGGATGTTGATGATAGACAGAGACATGATCGTTAATGAAGTAGAAGATTGTAGCTTGGGGTGTTGGTGATAGACAGAGACATGATCGTTAATGACATAAAAGATTGTAGCATGGGATGTTGATGATAGACAGAGACAAGATCGTTAATGAAGTAGAAGATTGTAGCTTGGGATGTTGGTGATAGACAGAGACATGATCGTTAATGACATAAAAGATTGTAGCATGGGATGTTGATGATAGACAGAGACAAGATCGTTAATGAAGTAGAAGATTGTAGCTTGGGATGTTGGTGATAGACAGAGACATGATCGTTAATGACATAAAAGATTGTAGCATGGGATGTTGATGATAGACAGAGACAAGATCGTTAATGAAGTAGAAGATTGTATCTTGGGATGTTGATGATAGCCAGAGACAAGATCGTTAATGAAGTAGAAGATTGTAGCTTGGGATGTTGGTGATAGACAGAGACATGATCGATAATGACATAAAAGATTGTAGCATGGGATGTTGATGATAGACAGAGACAAGATCGTTAATGAAGTAGAAGATTGTAGCTTGGGATGTTGGTGATAGACAGAGACATGATCGTTAATGACATAAAAGATTGTAGCATGGGATGTTGATGATAGACAGAGACAAGATCGTTAATGAAGTAGAAGATTGTAGCTTGGGATGTTGGTGATAGAGACAAAAGCGTTAGTGACATAAAGAATTGTGGCGTGGGATGATGATGATAGAAAAAGATTAGTTAGCTAACTAACTAGTTAACTAACTAACTAGTAACTACATAAGTAACTATCTAGCTAACTGACTAGCTAAGTAACTAACTATCTAAATAATTAACTAACTAACTAGCTAGCTAATTATCTAACAATCTAGCTAACTAGCTAAAAAACTAACTAACTAGCTAGCTAGCTGAACGAACGAACGAACTAACGAACGAACGAACGAAAGTCTTTATTTTCATAGGGTTAAGAATTGGGCACGCAGGCCCGTCTGACATTTCTGCCCTTCTTCTCTTTTTCCTCTCATACATTCTTTCATTCAACATCACTTATGAAGCAAATGTTTGACAACAAAAGAACAATAAGCATTAAAGCGCAAGAAAAATAATCAATAACAAATGACTCACTGAGGCAATGTTTAACATGGGCATTAAACATACCTAAAGAAGATGTAACGTGCCATACACATGGGAATATCTTTTGGCTAGTTCGTCGTTTGGGATAATTAACCATTATTATTGTCTTTTTTTTTTAAATGGGGGATTGTAGTCTGTACTGCGGTTGTGTTCAAACAGGTTGCGAATGTATGTATAATGATTGGTGGTGTCTTTGATTTCTTGTGGAAGATTGTTCCACAACTGAGTGGCAGGGTATGCTAAGCTTGTTTTATATAAGTTTATCATAGGTTTAGGGACATGAAGTATATTTAGTCGTTCGCTGTGTCTTGCGTTATATTTAAACAATGGCCAAAGGTAGCTTGGAGCATTTTGAAATAGGATTTTGTGAGTTAGTTTAGCCTTATTAAAAAGTATGCGGTTGTGGATTGGCAGTAATCGTAGTCGTTTATGTATGTTAAAATTGTCGGTAAACTTTTCACCATTAAATAAACGCACTGCCCTTTTCTGGAGTGAATAAAATAGTTTTGTTATTGATTTGGAGCATCCATCACAGATTGTGGACCTTGCTTGCTTGCCTGTGTTCGTTGGCTTGAGCTCCAACGACGAAGTCCTGTATGTCGGATGAAGGCATCCTGTTGTCCAACATCAGTGTGATGTCATACGGGACCTGAGGTTTGCGTGAGTATCCGTTGTCCCATGTCTGGCTTATCGGTGTGCAGACTGGTGGTTCCTCGCCGTACAGGCAGACACTCTCCGACTTCGGAGGAGATTGTGGAGCAATAATCAATATGTGTTTGTATATGGGAAGTATGGAATATCTTTCGTGTGTTTTCGTTAAGGAAATTTTTAATTTTGGCAAGTTAGTATACTTATTTTTTTTGTGGCTATTTGTTTAACTAGAGCATGAACATGGGAATTAAAGGATAGATTTTGATCTATGATAAAAACCCAGTGCCTTGTGCTCGGTTACACTTTCTATAGGCGTGCTACCAATGTGCAGCTGAAGAGTTCTCTGCGAGTTTAGCGTGTGAAGTCTTTGCCTGGTTCCTATTAACATATATTTTGTTTTAGAAATGTTAATTTGCATGCGGTTTGCATGACTCCAGTTAACTGCACTATTTATTTCCTGTTGCAAGGATAATTCTAGCACATTACGATCAATAGCGTTTTATATACTGTGCAGCCGTCTACAAATAGATCGCAGGACGACGACAGATATAAGGAAATATCATTATATAGCTAAATAGCTAGCTAGCGAACTAACTAACTAACTAACTAACTAACTAACTAACTGATTAGCTAACTAACTTACTCGCAAACTAGGTAAGTAAATGACTAACTGGCTATCTAACTAGCTAAGTAGCTATCTAACAAACTACCATACTAACTAGCTAGCTAAGTAACTAACTAATTAAGTAACTAACTAGCTAACTAATTAACTAATTAGCTAAGTAACTAAGTAGATAACTAACTAACATACTAATGAGTAAAGTAAATTATTGATTAACTAACTAACTAACTAACTAACTAACTAACTAATTAACTAACTAACTATTTTATTAACTAACTAACTATTTTATTAACTAACTAACTAACTAACTAAATAACTAATGAGCTATCTAGCTAAGTACCAAACTAACTAACGAGGTAACAAACTAACTAATTAAATACCTAACAAACCAAGTAAGGAAGTAAATAACTAGCTAACTAACTGACTAATTAACGGACTAGCCAACTAACTGAAAAATGTCTGAAAAGTCTTGACGATCGACTTCATTGCCACGGGTTTTATCCCCTTATGGCTCGGTCTTTTTTGGCAGGAAGGCCTGCCGAAATCATCGCACAAAGCACGAACTCCGTAGCTCCGGGACGACTCCCCAGGAGTCTCCGAGAAAAATGCACTCGAGAACCGAAAGACGTGGCCCGGAATCGAACCCGCAATTTTCGTAGCGCGAGGAAAACGGCTTGCAACTACGCCACGGAGACTCACAGCCAACTAACTAACTGACCGACCGACCGACCGATTGACCGTCGACCAGACCGACCGATTACCAACTAACTAACTAACTAACTAACTAACTAAAAAATGTCGCTTAAAATCGACACGGTCCACTTCATTGCACCGAGTGTTATCCCATATGGCTCGGTCTCTTTAAGCAGCGTGGAAAGCGCCGCACAAAGAACGAACTCCGTAGCTCTAGCGACGACCCACAGGAGTCTCCGAAAAACTTCCATTCGTGAACCGAAGGTTCACGCGGCCCAGAATCGAGAACACAACCTTCGGAGCCGAGTCAAACGGCCAACCACTTCACCACGGAGACTCCTTACCTAACTACTAACTAATTAACTAACTAATTAAACAACTGAATAACTACCGAACAAACCAACTAATTACCCAGCTAACCAACTAACTAAATAACTACCTAACTAGCTAACAACAAACAAACTAACTAACTAACTAACTAATTAACTAACTAACCAACCATCCAACCAACCAACCCACTAACTGACTAACTAACTAATTAACTAACTATTCAACTAACTAACTAACAAACTAACTAACTAACTATCTAACTAACTAATTAATTACAAAACTACCTACCTACCAATTTTCTACCTAACTAATTAACTAACTACATAACTAACGAACTAACTGCCTAACTACCTAATTACCTACCTACCTACCTATTACCTAACTAACTAACTAACTAACTATCTAACTAACTAACTAACTAACTACCTACCTACCTACCTATCTACCTTGCACTTGATTTTAACATGCATAAAATGAATTCATGTAAATTACTGTAGAGTAAGTGAGAGAGTTAGTGAGTGTCAGTGAGAGAGAGAGAGAGAGAGAGAGAGAGAGAGAGAGAGAGAGAGAGAGAGAGAGAATGAGTGTGAGAGTGTGTGTATGTAAAAGAGAGAGAGAGAGAGAGAAGAGAGAGAGAGAGAGAGAGAGAGAGAGAGAGAGAGAGAGAGAGAGAGAGAGAGAGAGAGAAATAGAGAGAGAGAGTTGAGCCCACGCAAGTCATGTAACATGCTATTCTATATTTTTTATGTATTCTCATCTTTCATATTACGAGTATTACGAGGTATCATTTTGTATGCCACTTGATTGTCCTGTAACATGCCATTCCATATTTTTTTATTTTTGTTTATTCTCATCTTCCATATTATCATTTTGTATGCCACTTGATTTTATCATGTATAATATAACATTACTGTGATGTGAGTGAGAGAGTTAGTGAGTGGGAGAGAGAGAGAGAGAGAGAGAGAGAGAGAGAGACAGAGAGAGAGAGAGACAGAGAGAGAGAGCAAGAGAGAGAGAGACAGAGAGAGAGAGACAGAGAGAGGAAGAGAGGGAGAGAGAGAAACAAGAGAGAGTTGAATTGCATCACTAATTTTTACGCTACACAATGTATATGTACAAATTTTTCTCCACTTCTTGCAATTGCGAGAATTCTCACGACAATCGTCAGTGTCTCAATTGTGTGTAAACTGTGGGAGTTTGTTCTTATTAGTTTCAGTGATCATGTGAGGCATCATGTATGTGTCTAGATGTGAGAATTTGTATGGGTGTGTATGTGAGGGATATATATATGTGTGTGTGTGTGGGGGGGGGAGGGGGGGATGTATGTTTGGAGGTGTTGAGTGTGGGGGATGTGTATGTGTTAATGGGTGATGTGTGGATGTGTGAAGAGATGTGTAGTCGGTGGTGGATGTATGTGTGTGTGAGGGATATGTGTGTGTGGGTGTGTGGGGGGATATTTGAGAGAATAGTTGGAAGTATGTGGGTGTTGGTGGGTTGGGAGTGGGTGTTGGTAGGGAATGTGTGTTTGGGTGGGTGAATGGGTGTGTAGGAGATTGTGTGGGTTGGGGGATGGGTGTGTAATGGGTGTGTGGAATGAATGTGGGGGGGGGGGGTGTCTGTGAATGGGATATGTCTGTGATGGTGGGAGTGTGTGAGTGTGGATGGGGTAAATGTGAGTGGGTGGAGGATATGTGTGTTGATGGTGAGGATGTTTGTAGTTGGAGGGTGTGTGAGTGGGTGGGGAGATGTGTGGGCGGGGATGTATATAGGGGAATGTATGTGGGGGATGTGTGTTTTGGGGAATGTGTTTATGGGTGGAGTTTTGTGTGGGAGGGGAGATGTGTGAGAGGTGGGGGAGGTGTGGGATGTGCAGGTGATTGAAGGATGTATGCGAGGATGGGGGATGTGTGTTTGGCTTGGTAGTTGGGGTGTGTGTGGGTGGGAGGGTAGATGAGATATGCATGTATTGATGGGCGCTTGGGTGATGTGTGGGTGTGAGTGGTTGATGGATGAGTACGTGAATGGTTGGATGTGTGTGAGAGATGAGTGTATGGGTGGGGGAGGTGTGTAGTTGTGAGAAGATGTGTGTGGGTGGGTTATATGTGGGTGGCGGGGTGTGTATGGGTGGGAGGTGTGTGTTTTTGGGTGTTTATGGGTGGGGGATATGTGTGGGCAGGTGGGGAGATGTGTTTATGGGTGGGGATGTGTGAATAGGTGGGGGATGTGTAGTTGAGAGGTGGCGAATATTGTGTGGGTGAGTGGGTGTAGGTTGGCTGATTTGTGTGTGTGGGTGGGTGGGGAAAATTGTGAGAGTGCGGGATATGTGTGTGGATAGGTGCGGGATGTGGGTTGGCGGGGGTATGTGTGTGTGATTTCTTCTTCTTCTTCTTTTTCTTCTTCTTCTTCTTCTTCTTCTTCTTCTTCTTCTTCTTCTTCTTCTTCTTCTTCTTCTTCTTCTTCTTCTTCTTCTTCTTCTTTTTCTTCTCCTCTTCCTCCTCCTCCTCCTCCTCTTCCTCCTCCTCCGCCTCCTCCTCCTTCTTCTTCTTCTTCTTCTTCTTCTTCTTCTTCTTCTTCTTCTTCTTCTTCTTCTTCTTCTTCTTCTTCTTCTTCTTGGTGTGTGAGGTGGATAACTGTGTGTGGATGGGGGGCCAGTGTGTGGGTGGCGGCATGTATGTTTGCATGGGTCTGTGTGAGTACGTGGATGTATGTTTGGGTGGGTGGGAGAGGTTTGGTGGGTGGGGGATGTGTTTGTGGCTGCGGGATGTGAGGGTTGATGGGGGTGTGTCTCACAACATTGCAATATGCACTGTTTATATTTACAACTTTCATTTGACAATGTTTTTTTTTTGTTTTCTCATGTGAATGTATCATGCGTAATATGCATTGTTTATGCTTACAAAATCCATTTGACAATGTTTTTCCCCCCTATGTTAATGTAACATGCACATTTGATGAATGAAAGATGAGTGATTGAAAGGGCCGAATGTAAGACGGGCCTGCGTGCCCAATTTGTTACCCTTTTAAAATACAGTTTGTTCGTTCATTCGTTCGTTCGTTCCGACCTATTACTTACCTAACTAACTAATTATCTATCTAATTAACTAACTAACTACCTAACTATCTAAGTAACAACTACCTACGAAACTAACTAACTAACTAACTAACTATCTAACTTACTAACTAACTAACTAACTAACTACCTAACTAATAAACTAACTATACAGAACTAACTAACTAAATAACTAACTAACTAACTCACTAACTCACTAACTAATGAACTTCTGACTAACTAATTAACTTACTAACTAACTAACTAACTAACTATCGAACTAACTGACTATTTAACTAAATGACCAACTTTTGACTAATTAATTACCTAACTACTAGCTAACTAATTAACCAACTGAATGACTAACTAACTAAGTGACCAAGTAAAAAGCAAAACTACTACCTAACTATCTATCTAACTAATTTATGCCTAACTAATTAACTATGTAACAAACAAACATAATAACAAACTTTCTTTCCATTACAGATGTCAGGTCTTAATCAGATATGACTGAGCTACCGTATAACAGTAGACAGTACTACCTGCTTTCTGTTAGCGCCGAATATTGGGCGGCGCTTACCAAACCCGACACACCACATTGTGCTAACGGCTTCGGGCGGAAGAGCGCAATTGGGAGGGTACAAGCCTTACCCTGGTGCAAGGAAATGCAACCTAAAGACAAAATGTCATGGCAGGGCAGACCAAGCACTAAGCCTTGGTTGACAGATGGTCTAGGATCGAAACTCCGACAGGCGGACAATTAGAGCATTGCTTTCCTGATCCGGCAGCTTCGTGCAGCTTTTCTTGTTCCAGATGTAGAGGTGTTACCTTTCCTCTGGAGTGAACTAGGGAGGTCTAGCTAGAGAGGGATCATGCTGCATGGGCAACACATGATCTCCATATTTTAGCCCAGGTTTTGTGTAACGGAGAGGAAATAACTCCACCCTGGTCTTAACCAGTCTCGGAATCAAAGCGAGAGGCAACTGTTACGGGTTATAAGTCCCTGTCAATTGGCGTAGACATGGGGCTCCACGCGTTGCCTCTGACGATGGGAGACACCTACAGGTGTCACTGATCAGCTACCGCCCGCCTCAAGCTGGTCAGCCACCGGCTAATTTGGTGCTGATCTGCCATAGCCTGCCTGCTTCAATGGGTGCTTGGGGCTAGAGCTATCTCACTTCTGTGTATTGTTGGAAAAGTATTTGCCAGAATTGTTCTGCGCAGACTTCAAGTCCTAGCAGATCAAGTCTACCCCGAATCACAGTGTGGCTTTCGACAGAACCGGTTCATTGATATGATGTTCTCATTGCGACAAATGCAGGAAAACTGCCGTGAACAGAATTAACCATTGTTTATTGCCTTCATCGACCTCACAAAGGCATTCGATTTGGTCAGTCGTGAGGTTTTGTTCAAGGCACTAAAGAAGATTGGCTGCTCGCCGACTCTTCTGTCCCTTGTGGAATCGTTCCAAACAGGCATGAAGGGTACAATCAAGTTTGATGGTGCAACTTCAGAAGAGTCTGAAATCAATAATGGAGTTAAGCAAGGTTGTGTACTAGCTCCCACCCTCTTTGGAATATACTTTTCACTTCTACTGAAATATGCCTTTCGTGATCAGTGCCTACAGGACCACTGTCGTTAACGATAAGATGGTTAACTAACAGAGACAGTCTGTATTCACAGCTGCAATTGTTTGTTACTAGTGGAGAAACACTCACGACGGATCAAAGGAAACTACAAGTCTTTGAGAGTTCCCTAGGAAACGGGGAATCTGTAGGCATTGTTTGATGTGTCGTCGTTCGAGAGAAAAAAGCCTGTTGTGTTCGTGGTGGAAGGGGGGGGGGGGCAACTATTCTTGTTGCTTTGTGGTTAGGTATTCAAGGAGTATCGGCGACAGTAGGTAATCGCATTGTTAAAACTAACTAGTGTGAGAGGTCAATTGGCTCAGCTGGTTGGAAATAGTTAAGTGGGATGATATCTGGAAGGATTGAGGATGGTTGGGGGATAGGGGAAATGTCCAATGGTGGGATCTTCCAGTGGGGGTCTACTGGGGTTCTGCACTTTACATTTGGTCTTTCCTTGCCTTACCCTAATTCAGACCGATGTGATGAGCTCCTCTGCCCCATGACAGCGTTTGGTTCACTGTCATATATCTGAGTGAGGCCGTCGGTCTACACTCACCTAATAGGGGTCAGTGTCCGGTTGCTCTCACGAGGTGTGTTCTCTCTCTTTCACAGGTTCCCTCAGGTTACGAAGAAAAGAAGATGAAACATCACTGTTTACTATCAGGGATAAATTAGTGCAGGAAGAGTTATTCAGCAGCTTTTGCAGTGGGCCCATGATAAAAAGGGTCTGAAGGAACATGGCTCGGTTGAGCAAAAACATATAAGTATCCAGCAGATGACTTCTTAGTGATAGGGATCATGGAAGTCATTAGATTATTTTTCCAAACCACATGTGAACATAACACGTGATTGTTTTCCACATCACATGTAGAAAGAACCATAGAAAGTTTCCAAGGAACAGGAACAATGAACCTGGTGCTTCTACTAAATTACTAGATTCCTGTGGGACTATAAACCATAACAGTGTAATTGTGAAACGGTAGGACCTTTAGGAAATGAAATCACGTTATTTCAAGGGACAGTGTTCCGTGTTTTCACAAGGCAATGATGTTTTAAGTCCCAGAACAGTAGGGACATTTTAATAACATGGGGTGTGATCGATTCAGGATCAGTATCGGACTATATCCGTGATTGGTGACCACGTATCTGTGTTATCAAAAGCTACAGGAGGAAGTCAACATCTAGTAGGAGGGACACATCGTTTGGTGAGGTTATCGTGTACTAAACTATGATGATGTTGTGTGGTCCTTGTAGGGATGATCAGACTTTGCTCCTGAGCTGTTCGGTCTGATTCTGCAGATACACTAGAGTACACGACATACATTCTACACATACACTTCTCACATACATACACTTTTCTTCATTAAATTAATGTGTTATTAATTTTTGGAAGCTAGAGTTGTTTAGTATGTTGTTTTGGGGAAGTGTGAGAGGGGGCATGAGCCAGTGGTGAGAGAGAGAGAGAGAGAGAGAGAGAGAGAGAGAGAGAGAGAGAGAGAGAGAGAGAGAGAGAGAGAGAGAGAGAGAGAGAGAGAGAGAGAGAGAGAGAGAGAGAGAGAAAGAGGTATCCATTGACTGAAGGAGTGTGGTGTACGGAATCTGGTGGATTCTCCAGAATAATGATATGGGGTTAAAAATAATGTGGGTGTTGATTCCCCTCACTCCAGGGACGACACTATAAAGGAAATCCACGACAATCAGGATGGTGGTATATACATTCACTCACGCTCAGATGGCGGCTTCTACAATGCTTAGAGATTGAAGGCCAAGACCAAAACTAGGAAAGTACTGATAAGAGAGTTGCTTTTCGCAGATGATGCTGCAGTTACGACCCACTCTGAGGAAGAATTACAATGTCTACTATCTGCATTCTCCAATACTTGTTCTGAATTTGGTTTAACATTTAGCAAAAAGAAGCCACAGATTAGGTCGCAAGGTGCACATGGGGTACCATCAATCTTTATTGACGACGCCGTACTAGAGATGGTAGAGCATTTTACATATCTAGGATCAGTGGTAAATGGCAAATTATCCCTAGATCAGGAAATCAACATCAGGATTGGTAAGGCAGCAACATTAATGAACAGGTTAAGAAAAAGAGTCTGAGAGAACAGGAAGCTTACTGCAAAACCAAAAGTCCTTGTCTATCAAGCCTGTGTCCTTAGTACTCTTCTTTATGGCAGTGAAACCTAAACAACTTACTCACACCAAGAGAAACGTTTAAACAGCTTTCATATGCGGTGTCTGTGAAGAATTCTTGGTATTAAATGGCAAGACAAAATCACAAATACTGAAGTATTGGACAGATCAGGTTGTGTGACGGTTTATTCCATGCTCAGTCTTCGTAGACTTAGATGGATAGGACATCTTAGGAGGATGGATGATGGTAGAATACCAAAGGACATCTTTTTTGGTGAATTACAGATGGGTAAGAGATCTCAGGGTCGGCCTCTACTACGATACAAAGATGTGTGTAAGCGGGACATGATTGATACAGCCATTGATAATGCACATTGGGAGCAAGTCGCCGCTGAACGTGTTGCATGTAGGGCAAACATCAGAAATTGAATAAAGACAAAGGCGAAAATTATTGCAGATAAGTCACACACCGAGCGTGTGAGACGTACGATGGTGCACGATGGTGGAAATGACCACTTGTTCACATGCACCCACTGTGAACGAACATTTACAGCGCGAATTGGCCTTATCAGTCACATTCACTACCACCATAGGTAAAAGTTATTATGCATTTTTGAAGCACAAACTATCGTCTGTCAAGACGGCAAGGTGCCAGTGGATGGATGGATTCCATTGCACATTGCCGTCTTGACAGACGATAGTTTGTTACATTGGTATTCAAAAAGGCATAATAACTTTTACCTATGGCGGTAGCGAATGTGACTGATAAGGCCAATGTGCACTGTAAATGTTCGTGCACAGTGGATGAATGTAAACTTCTGGTCATTTCCACGATCATGTACAATCTTACCTCTCGCACGCTCGGTGTGTGACCTATCTGCAATCATTTTCTCTTTTGACTTTATACCATTTCAGATATTTGCACTCCAGCAACACGTTCAGCGACGACTTGCTCCCAATATGCATTATCAATGCCTGTATCAATCATGTCCCGCTTACACATATCATTGTATCATAATAGAGGCCGACAGTGAGATCTCTTACCCATCTGTATTTCACCAAAATATCCATCAAAGTCTACGAAGACTGAACATGAAACAAACCGTCACACAACCTGATCCGTTTAATACTTTAGTAGTTGTGATATTGTCTTGCCACTTAATACCAAGGATTCTTCGCAGACCTCGCATATGAAAGCTGTTTAAACGTTTCACTGCCATAAAGAAGAGTATTCAGGAAACAGGCTTGATGGACAAGGACTTTTGTTTTGGCAGTAAGCTTCCTATTTTCCAAGAATCGTTTTGTTAACCTGTTCATTGTTGTTGCTGCCTTACCAATTCCTGATCTATGGATAATTACAAACTGACTGGCTTACAGACTAAATAACTAATTAACTATCTGACTAACTAACTGACTAATTAACTGACTGACTGACTGACTGACTGACTGACTGACAGACAGACTGACTGACTGACTGACTGACTGAATGACTGATATACGTACTGACACTGACAGACTTACTGTCAGAAAGACAGTCGTATTGATACATGGATGGAAAAGTGAATGGAATTGTTTGGATGGATGGATGGAGGGGCATACAGACGGACGAACTGACAGACAGACATCATGCTTTAACTTACGATCTTGTACATAAATCAGGATGATTAGAGAAACAAGTAGGCATATTATGGCGGCCATCTGATCATCAGTATAACTGGAAATAAATCAAGGAAAACAGCGATCGATCACATCCATCACCATATTAATTGTTATCAATATCCTCACCCTTCTCGTTAAAATCATCGTCATCATCATCATCATCATCATCATCATCATCATCATCATCATGATCATCATCATCAATATTATCATCATTTCTCTCATTCGTTACCGTGGTCTCATATCCCTTATCAAATCTGGTTTAATTTTTTCTGTCACCTTTACCGATTCTAACTCTCCACGTGTTCATCTTTAACTATGAAGTATCATTTCTATTGTGCGACCGATGTCTCTTTTCCCACTGATCATTCTAGGCTTAACGATGTTCTTTAATTATCCATTTGATCAGCAGATAGAGCACACATAGAAATAAGAAAATACTCACTAACATTTAAGTTTATTTTTAGTTAGTCGCGTTCCAGCCTCACGACAAAGGGCCGTCCCCATAATGCTCCTTTCCTGTGCCAGTGGATATAACATAAAATGCTCCTAACCATCGAATATACTAGCCCTAACACAGACACAGGAGTCTTGACAAACCAACAACCCTCACAGGTATGATATGCATAATGCCGCTGCCAGAATATCAACACAAAATTCAGCCACGAAAAATACAGTTCATCGTCCATGGAAGCAAAAGACGCTAGACAAACATCAGCCACACATTAATGTATATGGCAAATCCAGTTAGATCAACAACCGGTAGGTCGCCATTTTTCTGGACATGTACTTCACGATACAAACAACCCCGGATAAAGCACTCCACACGAAATCCACAGCTCACATTGTCGCTCCACGCACTTAACTGAGTAGCTAGGCAATGGAACCATAACGTTGGTTGCATACCCTTTACATGTCGTTGCAGTCGAACCCAGCATGTTTTGGCGATTTGCGATTTTTTGGCAAGATTGCGTTAAGTAGTTTGCCATTGCTTTCTGAACGATCAACACTCACATCGTTGTATGCAAACCATCGCAAGGCTGTCTGCTTCCTAGAACGCCACCAGCTGTTTTGAACACAATATTCGGGGTAACGAATTGCATTAATAACCCCTTCGTCACACTATCGGCACTAATACTACATTACAGTTAGTTGCATTTACAGGACGTCACACTCAACGCCAGCATGTTGGGATGTTTGTGGTTTCATGGCAAATTAACGTTTAGTAGTTTGCAATTGCTTTCTGAATGATCGACACTCACGCCTCTGTATGGAAACCACAACAGCTGTGTTTCTAAAGCGGTATGGGCGATTACGAATCGCATTCATAATCCCTTCAATACAGTGGCGGTGTTTACATTGATGACCAACTAAATAGACTGGCTGAATACTTTAAGGAACTCCTGACTAGACCAGTCCAGAAAGACACACAAATGTGCAGCCTGCAGAAATAGAGCTGGGAATCAACTTCGAGAAAGCATTTAACTGATTAAGTGCCAAACAAAAACTAGATGTGAACCAAGCACTGTGCACAATTAAATGAAAAAAGTATTACAGTGTAAATGTTTATTCACTGAACATTATAATTGCGGAAGATACCGCGAAATGAAACAAATAACACGATGAACCAAAAATAGCGACACGTCGTCTTTTGTTCAAATGGAAAGACGTATGGAGAGATATAATATCCTTCGGCATTGAATCAGTTAAGGAAGAGGTCAGTAAAACTATCAAGCTTCTCATGGAAGGGACAATTACAGAGGATCAGTGAAACTGTCAGTTAGCGGAAACATTTTCAGAAGGATCATTTGTGGGAAACTAAATTATGCCATTGACCAACAACCAAGAGATAGGACAATCTTTCGAGCCAATAGATCTTGCACTGATCAGATAGCCACCTTGTGTATAATAATAGTATAAAAGCAACGTTCTGAAATTGCCACGTCATACTAGATTTATGAACGAACAAACGAAGGAACGAACGATCGGGCTTTATGTAGCCTTTATTTCAGCAGTCAGTAATATTTTTCTTTCAGTCTTGAATCAAAAGTTCTGAACATTCCTATGAAAGATATACATCTCTGATTAGATCATTCAGTTCACACTGGCCAATCTTTAAAAAACAATAAGGCAGTTCTGAGAAGATTCTCGGAAGCTGAAACCAAGTGAACAAGTAGTTTTATTTTGAGAGGGACTAGATAGCAATGGTTGTTTTCCTCAGAGCCATATACAAATATAATGCAATAATATTAATTACATCCACAACTACCCTTGCCTTAAAACTAGAGATGCCATAGAGAAATAAATGTGATATTTGGATTTAACAGGCCTCATTTGTGCAGAGTCAGGTGTGAAATGTTTGGCACCCAACTTTTTCTTTTTTTTTTTGGGGGGGGGGGGGGGGGGGTAGGGGGGGGGGGGGGGAGAGGGTATGTTATCTATTGTGCATTTTTACATTCGTATAGAAAAAAACATTGTCATGTGAATGCTGGTCATGAACTATGATGTGACATTTAATTAAACCAGATAGGAAATCTCCATGGAGATTCATAAAGGAAAGTGAAATTCCACATAAAGCCATCTACGTAATAGAGGCAACATACATAATTTTGATTTCTTTATGAGAGAAAACTCATCTCATCGCATCTCATTTCATAATCGCTTCTTGTTCCTTTGTACCTTTCAGTGTCGAGCTAAAACATAAACAGCGGGAGAGTATCAGTTTATGCACATCATATATCGAGATTCCCATGGACTCTGTTATGCCCTCTGTTCATTGTTTACATTTTCTGCTTCTTCTTTAGTTCCATTTGGTCTGTGCATCATTGTTTGTTGTGGTATACTGTTAGTAGCCTAGTTATATGGCCTAACCATTTCACTTGATGTTTTCTAATGAAATCTAGCGCTGTTATTAGCCCCACTTTATTCCTGATTTCTTCATTTGCGATTTTTCTTGATACACGGTGTATTCTTCTCATGAATCTCATGTATGTTGTTGTAATGTTTCTTTTCTCTTTTTTTCTGTCGTTGTCTGGGTGTGGCATTAATAGCATAGAGTGAATTGTGTTGTAGAGTTATTTTTTTAGTATCTGCTAATAGTGATGGAAAACTAACAATGTAATTCGAAATGTGAACAATAGTGACAGATGGATGCCATTTTCACGCCAGTTTTCTGACTTCGAACAGGAATCTGAGGACACCAACATGCACTGTCAGAAATAAAAATCAATGAGCTCCTTATTCACAAAATCTGCATGACGTGGACTTCGCTAATGACGTGTCCGTCTTGGTTCACGCACGAAATCAGATGCAAGACAAACTAAACACGTTGGATAGAAGGTCACAGCAATTAGGTTATAAGATCAATATGCACAAGACAAAGATGGTGAGAATAAATCAAATATTAACCCGCTCTTTATTGGTGAAATCGTATTTTAAGAAACATTATCTAGCCAACATTCATATACATTGCATGTATAATGGGACACAATTTACTAAAATATGTATTTCTCTAACTCTATTCCATTGTATCTATAATGTGACACGTCTCAGTTACACAACTTACAAAAATACGTATATCTCTGGCTGAAATACACTGGTCACCCCAGGACACGGGTTTTGTTTTAGCTTCTGTTTACATTTTTGATTTTGCATTCAGTAGGCCCTGTTGAAGAACAACAAAATCAACAGTGTATTGAATAAACAATTAAAAGAATTCTTCAGTCCTCCATTTCTTCTTAAGTTAGTTAGTTAGTTAGTCGACAGATCATCCTCATTACTCATCGAACCATTCAGTCCATAAGTGCTCGGATCCCTTCCTCAGTAAATCCCGCAGCGTGTAGCGGCTAACGACACCAGTTCTGTGTTGGTTTATAAATCTTCTTTGGCTTCTCGCGTAGTATTCTTGTTTGGCCACATCTCTTTTAATGTGCTGTTCTCGCATCCTGACCATGGTTGTAGATTCACAGGCATCACTTGGTTCTTGTGAACGACTAACTTCTCGTATAGCATTCAGAATGTCAGCCTGGTCCATGGCGCGCGTCCGCCTTCCACAGTAGCTAGCTCATTTCCTTGTACATACGCATGCCCTGTCACGAAAATGAAACTAATCTTTGCAAACCGAGACCGCTCCAGAGTCAGCAACCATTCTCTTCGGATCTACCCCATATCTATCTTCTTAAGCATGTTCACTGAGTCGCTATAATTTCTTCCATTTCTTCTTTGTTTTTGTATTCTTTCCTTAATATCCCTTCGCGTACGTGGTGTTCTTCAGCATTTCCCATCGGACATGTCTGCTTTATATTTGAGTATTACATTGCATCTATTACTCTCAATCCACCTGTGTGGTCCTTGAAGTTCTGTATCTAATAAGACATTATCTTTGTAAAGTTTTACGTTCTGAACCTCTTTTATTTATGTTTTGAATCATACTTTTAATCTGTCCACACAATGCGAGATTATCAGTTTTGAAAATGTCAAGCTCAAGAATTACACAAATATTCATAGGTTTTAATAGTCTTAATCTTCCTCTTCTTCGTTTATCTTCAGGCGGTAAAGAAGACAGCAGACAATGTAAGCTCCTTGTTATTCCCATTGAGCCTGCCCTTAAATTGAGTGGGTATACGCCAAGATGGACTCTATATGATCATTATGCATATTACGTTACACTATTTTGTCAAGCCTTTGGCTCAGTACATCCTACTTCGGCAATTTTTGTTTTCATTTAATGGCTTAATGAAGTTAGATACTGAGAAAATACTATCTTCTTAAACTGGTAACAGAGAAAATAAAGATAATGACGAAGAGAATAGCGGTTGAATAAAAACGATAGTGAAGATAATGAAAGCAAACATCGAGGAAATAATAGATGCTAATTATTAACCGATCTTGTTTTTGCGTTGATCAATTTGAACTCAAGCGTAGTCCTTACACGTGCTAGTACTTTTAGTACACTGGGCTAATTTTTTCGTGTGCCGATTATCAGTGTCCGGTTCCATCAGTCAAACCCACTCCGACTGCTGAAATAACTTCCTTCCCCAAGTAAAGGATGAGAAGTCAACATTTTAGTGTACATATGAGTTTGTGTGTGTGTGTGTATATATATGTGTGTGTGTGTGTGTGTGTATATATATATATATAAATTATAAGTAATTAATAAAACTAGTAACATATATCTTCAAAACTAGAGCCAATCAATATTATTTTATGTCATTTTCGATTTAACCATACATATATTAATATTCGGTACATCTTGATTGTTGACTATGACTAGTGTTATCAACATAAAAAAGTCGCTTAA
>JACEFZ010027610.1:30000-165000 GCA_014155875.1 Cepaea nemoralis | reverse complement strand
CATACAACAATCTAGCACACTATCTAGCCTATGTATATATATCTATGAATATCTATTGAGTCCCTCTCAGGCAGGCCTTGTTGCCTCTCTCGAGTCCGTCTGTCCTCTGCCGGTCTCCTCGTGTCCTCATTCGACACGGGCGGTAACTCTGTCCGAGTTCCTCGTGGACCCCGCATTAGGCGGGCCACATCAGTGTCCACGGAGCCATGGACTCGGTGACCAGCTCTTTCGAGAAGGTTCTAGATTACTCGGGTCCTGAGCGACTCGATGCTGTCCCTTGGGCTGGAGTTGCAGCCCTCTAATAATATATCTAACGGTGAGGCGGTGACAGGATCCCCCCTCCCCCCTGATATGATTTGTTATTGGGTAATTAGATCTGTTCTAATTCTGTCACCGAATCACATAAAGTTGGTGTTTGTAGTTTGGTGGATAGTAACCTGGTAACCTACCTACTAGCACTAAAACTATTTGGTGAAGAGATCACTCTGTCTCCTGTGTCCTTAACAATGCTTATCAGACCGAAGTTACGTGACGTTTTAGTAGTTGTATTTACAACCCGTCCTTCTCATAGTACCCAAAATGGTACCCAGACAATTAACCTCTGTATTAAAGAGAGTTAACAAGACCGAAGTCCTGGCAAATTAAGTACACTTTCAAATCCTGATCTGTGTGTGCATTTCAATACACTTTTACTTTCGTATGTTATATAATGCTAAATATGTAGTTACCTTGTTATTTTATCCCCCTCAGACTACATGTGTCCCTGTTGGCTTGTTAGTGTGTTGACTAATAAGTTGATGTTTCTAATAAAGTGACTGTATTTTAAATTGATAGTGTTGAGTTTTAAGGTTTGTGTACGTGTGTGCTGAATGTGTGGCGTATTTCCAAGCGTCACGAGTTGGGATTACCTCAATCATGAAATATTCCACTGTGTGATATACATGATCAGGCATTCCAAGTAGTGGTGCTTAGATGTATCCTAACTGCTAAACTAAGTATATTATCCTAAATACTAAATTAAACTCACTATTAAACTAAGTTATGCACATGTATTCACAAATTAGACAAGTCATGCAATTTTACATGGAAGACGCAGACAAATTACAATAAATACGTTTTGCGTACAATTTGTCCGCCAAGTGTATCGTTCTCTCATTTAATCCTTTCACGCAGTCATTCACTCGCCTTTCATTCAAAATAGTATTTGGTTAAAATATATACTTAAAGTTGAGGTAAGCGTTATTGCCCTTAGAAAAAAATGGGCTAGGCGATATTTGCCCTTTAAGAAATTACGTACTTTTTGTACGATGGATGAAAAATAGGTTATAATTTAACTAGAGACAATTGTATAGGACGGTTCTTTAGCCTATGAATGGCACCGCCTGTAATATTAAAGTAGAATATGTACAAATTACAGGTTAACACATTTTATATACATCATTAATGGAAATATAATACATATTTAATATTAAAGTAATTAATTAATTAAATAACCCCAACGATGATGTGCGCGTTGTCGTCCTGTCGTTAGCGTGTTATGCCATGAATGTTAAAGTTAGTATGGCTGTCTCTTGAGTGTTGTAGTCGATGTCGTTCTGTTTCGGCTGGTTGCAAAGTTTCGTAGCAACAGCAAGTATTGTTCTCAATGTCCCGTATGAAATATTACAGTGTTCAGAGTCAGTTCACTGGTTGATATTATTGGTTAAAACAAACACAGTTACTGTTTCTTGCTGGAATCGTTCTCGAGCTTAGGCACTTGATGGTATAGTTCTTAAAGTATAGCTCTTAACGTATGTTCATGGGTGTCGTAATTAACCTAATCACTGAGAGTATTCTAGCGGGTGTAGATTCACACTGTTATATGCAACCGACTAAAAGTATCACAGTTTATAGTGTGGCGAATGGTCGATGTGGTAAGAGTCATTCTACTGGCGCATTCGCTTGCCGTGATAATAGGTCAGCCACAATGGTATCTGTGCCTCTGATATGGCGGATTTCGAAGTCGAAATCTTGAAGTAGAAGACACCATCTTTGTAACCGGTGGTTTTTGGGCGGCCAATGGTTAAGGACTAATAATGGCGAACTGTCTGTGAGGACCACAAAATGACTACCCAAGAGGAACTTAGATAACCTCAATATACAAAACAAAAGGCTTAAACACTCCAATTCGACTGTGGCATAACGAGTCTCCGCCTTCTTTAGTTTGCGGCTCACGTAGAGAATCGGGTGCCTTACTCCATCCACTTCCTGCATTAAACATCCTCCTATTGCGATAGCGCTCGCATCTGTGGTCAAAATAAAGGGTAAATTTATGTTGGGTAATCGTAAAACTGGTGGATTAGAAAAAATATGTTTCAATCTACACATTGCATCCTCTAAGCTGGTACTTTTACAAATTTTTGATGGATGATCTTTAGTTAACATATCAGAAAAGACTGAGGTGAGTTCTGCCCAATGTGGAATGAATTTGGAATAATAGTTAATCAGACCAAGTAAACTTCTAATCTGTTTCTTTGTGGTAGGAACTTCTAGATTAAGGATCTTGGAAACAATTTTAACATCAGTCAACAATTTTCCTTCAGAAATTCTATGACCAAGGAAGTCTATTTGTGCATAACCTATTTCAACCTTGGAAGGTTTGATAGTAAGTCCAAAAAGAGAGATTTGGTTGAAGACTTGTTTCAGGGTGAGTAAGTGAGAAGTCATATCAGAAGAATGGACGCATATATCATCAATATAGGATACTACATCATTAATTCCGTGTAATAACAATCTTGTTAGTCTAACAAATGTGGCCGGTGCGTTTTTCAGGCCAAAAGGAAGATATAGCCATTCGTACAAACCGAGAGGTGTTTCGAATGCTGTTATATGTCTACAAGAAGGGTGTAGTGGTACTTGCCAATATCCTTTCGCTAAATCGGTCTTGGAAAATAAGGATGATTGAGCCATATTTAAAATAAGATCTTCACATTGGCTCTGCATCCGTTGTTGTTCTTGTATTTAATACTCTAAAGTCGATGCACAAGCGGATTGTCTGGTCCTTCTTTTTCACCAGGACAATCGGTGAAGAATATTGAGACATCGATTTCTGAATAATGCCATTCTTCTCTAAATCTAAAATTTCTTTATCTAAATTAGATCTGTAATGTAGAGGAATAGAATATGGTCTACATTTGACCGGTCTCAGATCTGTCAGCACAATTGAATGTGTTATTCTATCAGTGCGTCCAGGTTTGTTGGAAAAGATAGTCTTATAGTTGTCAAGGAGCGTCAAAATGTCTTGTCGCTGTTGTTGTGTCAAAGTGTCAGAGATATGTATGTCATTTATACTCCCGTCGTCAGTCATGATTGGTACAGGGATTTCAGTATTGTCCATGTCTGTCTGATTTATCACAGATGCTACTGTTTGTAAATTGTCTTCAATGTCATTGTCGTCGTCGTCGAGATCAATCGTCAATAAGTCGTCAAATTTGTCGTTGTTGTCGATATCACAGATTGTCGGTAATGTCCATATGTTTTCGTCGTTTTCGTCGTCGTAAGCTTGTGTCGTTAACGATGCTTCGTTTGTCGAGGTGTTATTTCGTTGGGAAATCGTCGTTTTGTCTCCGTCATCAGTTCGTTGCGTCTGTTCATTTGTCTCATTGTCCTGTCTAGCATAGTATGGTTTCAACATATTTACATGGAATATTTTCAACTTTCCATTTAAAGAGATTTCGTAATCTACTTCTGAAATTCTTCTAATGATTTTAAAAGGTCCCTGCCAAGAGGTTGACAGTAAATCTCTTTTGTCAGGTAGGAGTAGTAAAATATCCTGACCTGGATTTAGCACAATTGTTTTTGCACCTCTATTGGCGTACTGCCTGTATTTAAAACCTTTCTCCTGTAGTGATGTTCTGGCCAATATACAGGAACGTATGATTTTGTCTCTGGTGTCAGTGACCAAATCATAGGTAGAAATGGGAAGTTGGATATCTACCGGTTGTGATATGATCTCTTTATAAATGGTGAGAGGTCCTCTTGGGTTCGCTCCATACATCAATTCGAAGGGAGAGAACCCTGTACTTGATTGAGGGACTTCTCTGTATGCGAACAGCACCGTTGGGAGAAGTATGTCCCAATCGGCTGGATCTTCAGCTGCCACTTTAGATAGCATATGTTTCAGGTCCCCATTTAGCTTTTCGCAGATACCATTTGCGGCCGGTCGATAGGGACTAGTGAAACATTGCTTGATGCCTAGTAACTTAGTTACTGATTGGGTGGCATTCGATATGAACTGGGTGCCTCTATCAGAAATGATTTTCTCCGGGAAGCCAAAACGGGAGAAAATATTTAGTAATATGTCCGTCACATCCTTAGAGGAGATAGATCTTAATGGAAGCATTTCGGGCCATCTTGTGCATAAATCCACAAGAGTAAAGATATACCTATTCCCCTTATTCGATATGTGATTCAACGGACCTACTAGGTCAACTGCCACGCTTTGGAAAGGCCTCGAGGCAGTTGTCGTTGATTGGACTTCTGCTGTAGGGTTTTTTCCCTTTTTCACAAGTTTCTGACATATATCACAAGATCTACAGAAGGTTTTTATATCTTGGCAAAACTTTGGCCAATAAAATTGGGTGAGGACTCTAGCCCTGGTCTTTTCATACCCCATATGACCTCCAAAAGGGGAGTCATGGGCTATTTTTAGTACTTTGTCTCGGTGTGCTTGTGGTAACACTACTTGCTGTGTCGTGGTCTGGTTTGTTGTGTAAAATCTAGTTAAGATGTTGTTCTGTAGCCTAAATGTCCACGATGCGTTTTTAGTGACTTTTGGTTTAAGTCCTACTAATTTAAAGTATGGTGCAAGTGTTGTATCTGTTTTCTGTTCATTTCCGAAATTGATGTTAGTTGAGTTTGGCGCTACTATTTCCAACGATTACTGCAGTTGGTCAGTGTTGGTTTTATGGGTTGTCTGTCGTGTTATTGCGTTTGTGTGTTGTGTTTTTTGTTGCACATTTACAGGTTTGGTACTTGGTAGATCGGTAGCATCCTCAATTCGAGGTTTTAATTCGGTCGTATCGCTCATAGATTCGACCGCCCCTGCATTGTACACCTCGGTGAATTATTTCTGAATTACCTCAGTGGTTGTCTCCCTTGGTATTTTGGCAGATTGAGACAAGCATGAATGGTGTTTCTCTTTAGCGTCGCTGTTTGTGTGGTGGATACCGTGTTTCTGCTCCCACTCTTTGATTTCTTTTTTTAGAGCATGGATGAATGTTGGGTAAATTACCAAGTATAATATCAGCGACTGGATTTTCAAGGACAGCACACAATACTTGTCCTGATATGAACGGTGTTCGAATTTCGACCAGAGCAAGGGGGTATTTCTCTATCGTACCTGAGAATGTGCGACAAGTCACATGTTTGTCTGTGTAGTCTTTAGTGTCTATTAATGTTTTCTTAACCCCACAGAGCGTTGCGCCGGAATCACGAATTAATGTGCACTTTTTGTTGTTAACAAACCCTGTAAAAAAAAACTAGCTTGCCTGTAGATGACAAAGCAGCGTTTGCTGTTTCATTTGCAATAGGGATCGTGTGGCCACATAATAATGTTGTGTCAAGTTGGAACTTCGTACAGGTGTTGCAATTACTGTCTGTAATGGTGTTAATAATGTGTACAGCATTCCCAAGCTCGCTTTCATTGTCGTGTTGATTATCACATTCATTCAGTGATTCAATCTCTTCGTCAGACGACGTCTCTACTAGTGCAGCATTGGCCTGTTTCAATAACTTTCGCCCCTCACAATTGCGACTATAGTGGCCCCAGCTATTGCAAAAATAACACTTGACCGCCCTCTGGTAAGCACTGCGCTTAGCCTTCTGCTTCTCCACCATCATTTTGAGGTGGTGAGGATAGGTAGGTGCTTTGTCGCACATCGCGTAAATGTCGTGATTATAACTGCAATATTGGCATTTTACTACTTTACCGACATTGGAGCGCGGTTTAAATCTACTCTCTGTTTGTTTGGAGTATTTGGTGTTCATTACTGCAGCTGCTGTATCGTTGTGACTTATGTTCAGCTGAAAAATGTCCCTATTTGCTGTGAAAAATGCATTCCCCTTTGCCTTGATTTCCTGAATACTCTTACAGTCCATTTGTTTTAAGAACTTGGCAAAAGGTGTGGGGATGGTGCTAACTATTTTGTCTATAATAATAAGCTCTTTAAGTTTGTCATGGCTATTGTTGGTTTTAGCCGAGTTGATCCATTTTGTGCACACGTCTTGGACTGTACTAACATAATCTATAAAGGTTTGGTTTGGTTGTGGAGATAATTTGGTAAATTGTTGTTGGTAACCTGCAGTATCTAAAGAAAAATGTTGGAGGATGCGTTGTTTTAAGTAGTCATAGTCTTTTCGCATTTCCTGTGGTACTGTTTCTATTACTTTTAGTGGTTCAAGCGCTAAGTTTCTCATTAGAATAAAAGCCCAATCTGATTTTATGACCTTATGATAGGCCATGAGACACTCAAAATTTTCTAAATAGGCGCTGATGGAATCTCCTGAACAGAACGCCTTCACGAGTCCTTTGTACTTGTTATATTTTTGTTCTTCTTCTTTGCTTCTTAGCTTATTCACCGATATTTCTGTGTTGGACTCAATCTCCATCTGTTTAAGTTTTATCTGTGTCTCGGCATTCAATTGGGCCTGCTTGGCTGCGGCCTCAAGCTCCATCTGCAATTTCTTTTCTTCTGCTTGCATTTGCATTCTCTTTTCTTCGGCCTCCATTTGCAATTTCTTTTCTTCTGCTTGCATTTGCATTCTCTTTTCTTCGGCCTCCATTTGCAATTTCTTTTCTTCTGATTGCATTTGCATTCTCTTTTCTTCGGCCTCCATTTGCAATTTCTTTTCCTCTCGTTCTATCGCTCTCTCTTCACGGGCAATATTTTCTGCGTGCGTTTTCTGTGCCCATTCTGACAGTTTCTCTTCTTTATAACCTAACTTTATTCCTTGCTCAATGCATTTATCTAAGCTAGACATTTTGTGTTTTATTTGTTTGCAATGTTTATCAAATTAAATCCCTTAGAAAAAATGTTGGGAGGACAAAAATTAGTTATCTCCCTTACTTATTAATGTGTAAATCAAAATGCAAGGTTATGTTGGTGACAAGGTCATGAATATGCAAATAAATCAATATGATACAAAATGATACGTTGATGGAAGATGAGAAGTACAGCTTAGAGTTACAATGGGTATGATGTGAAACTTAGCTCTCAATCCCAGACCTCTCCGATGTTGTCTTGTACTCTCGTCACTGTTGGAAAGGTTACATAGGTTGCACGCGGCACTAGTTGCGGAACAATCTGCTCGTGGAGTGAGAAAACATTAGTTACAGTCACACACAAAAAAAATGTCAAAATAGTAACATGTCAAAAATCGTTTACAGAATCAAAATAATGAGGCGCACTGTGGAGGCAATGGTGAGACGTTGCCGAGGGACTCAGATTAATTCTATTTTATCGCTAGATAGCTACTAATTTTTGTAAAGTTGTAAAGTTAATTGTTTTGATTTAAACAAATCAATGTGTTATCAAAAATCAATGTGATATGATTAAATCAGTAATTTTACATGGCATTTAATAACTTTTCCACAAAACATTCTATGCCAAAACCGGAAAACTAGCCCCCAAAAAGCCTGTCATCATCTTGCTCTTATCTAGGTAACTGAACATGGGTTCATACAGGCAACAATAAATCTGTTCGCTATGAGATCGAATATTTATTGTATTGAATATACAGTTGGCGCAGTGGGTTAACAGCCCGCGCTATATTATCTTACATATCACAGATAGTTAAACATCAAACACATAGTTGTCATACAACAATCTAGCACACTATCTAGCCTATGTATATATATCTATGAATATCTATTGAGTCCCTCTCAGGCAGGCCTTGTTGCCTCTCTCGAGTCCGTCTGTCCTCTGCCGGTCTCCTCGTGTCCTCATTCGACACGGGCGGTAACTCTGTCCGAGTTCCTCGTGGACCCCGCATTAGGCGGGCCGCATCAGTGTCCACGGAGCCATGGACTCGGTGACCAGCTCTTTCGAGAAGGTTCTAGATTACTCGGGTCCTGAGCGACTCGATGCTGTCCCTTGGGCTGGAGTTGCAGCCCTCTAATAATATATCTAACGGTGAGGCGGTGACAGTTAGTTAGATTGTGCCAACGGCTTCGGGCGGAAGAGCGCAATTTCGAGGGTACAAGCCTTACCCTGGTGCGAGGAAATGCAAGCTAAAGACAAAATTGTCATGGCAGGGCAGACCAGGCCCTAAGCCTTGGTTGGCGACTGGTCTAGGATCGAAGCTCCGACAGGCGGACAGTTAGAGCATTGTTTTGCTGATCCGGCAGCTTCTGCAGCTTGTCTTGTTCCAGATGTAGGGGTGTTACCTTTCCTCTGGAGTGAACTAGGCAGGCCGAGAGAGGGATCATGCTGCATGGGCAACACATGATCTCTATATTTTAGCCCAGGCTTTGTGCTATGGAGAGACCCCCTCTGAGGAAGAATTGCAATGTCTACTATCTGCATTCTCCAATGCTTGTTCTGAATTTGGTTTAACAATTAGCAAAAAGAAGACACAGATTATGTCACAAGGTACACATGGGGTACCATCAATCTTTATTGACGACGCAGAACTAGAGATAGTAGACCATTTTACATATCTAGGATCAGTGGTAAATAGCAAATTATCCCTACTTGCAACTTACTCACACCAAGAGAACAATTTAAACAGCTTTCATATGCGGTGTCTGCGAAGAATTCTTGGTATTAAGTGGCAAGACAAAATCACAAATACTGAAGTATTGGAAAGATCAGGTTGTGTGACAGTTTATTCCATGCTCAGTCTTCGTAGACTTAGATGGATAGGACATCTTAGGAGGATGGATGATGGTAGAATACCAAAGGATATCTTTTTTGGTGAATTACAGATGGGTAAGAGATCTCAGGGTCGGCCTCTACTACGATATAAAGATGTGTGTAAGCGGGACATGATTGATACAGGCATTGATAATGCACATTGGGAGCAAGTCGCCGCTGAACGTGTTGCATGGAGGGCAAATATCAGAAATGGAATAAAGTCAAAGGAGAAAATTATTGCAGAAAAGTCACACACTAAGCGTTTGAGACGTAAGATGGTGCATGATGGTGGAAATGACCACGGGTTCACATGCACCCACTGTGAACGGACATTTACAGCGCAAATTGGCCTTATCAGTCACACTCGCTACCGCCATAGTTAAAAGTTATTATGCCTTTTTAAAGCACAAACTATCGTCTGTCAAGACGGCAAGGTGCCAATGCAGTAGTTAGTTAGTTAGTTAGTTAGTTTAGTTAGTTAGTTAGTTAGTTAGTTAGGTAGGTAGGTAGGTAGGTAGGTAGGTAGTTAGTTAGTTAGTTAGTTAGTTAGTTAGTTAGTTTAGCGTAGCTTAGTTTAGTTTAGTTTAGTTTAGTTTAGTTTAGTTAGTTAGTTAGTTAGTAGTTAGTTAGTTAGTTAGTTAGTCGACAGATCATCCTTATTGCACATCGAACCATTCAGTCAATAAGTGCTCGGATCCCCTCCTCAGCAAATCCCGCTGCATGTAGCGGCTAACGACACCAGTTCTGTGTTGGTTTATCAATCTTCTTTGGATTCCTGCTTAGTGTTCTTGTTTGGCCTCACCTCTTTTAATTTGCTGCTCTTGCAGTCTGACCATGGCTGTAGATCAGTGTTTCCCAACGTGGGGCCCACGATTGTTAAGGGGGGTAATTCGAAAATGGACACGTCTAAAGTTTAAGTTAACCGTATGGCGACTCTAAGTCGCTACTCGAGCTGGGTAAGCGTCCGGTATAAGTAATTTCTGTCCGCGGTGTTAGTAGCCGTGATTTGATTGTAAGACGTTAGAGTTGAACTACTGGTTATACTGGGCCGGCACTAAGTATTTCGCGCTGTTTGTTCTGAATGGCGCGAAATGCTTAGTGCCGGGATCAGGGTTGCCAGATTGGTTTTTTAAACACCAAATCTTACAAATCTGGCTATTTTTAAACAGGTTTGGCGTTTAAAAAAAATCAGTTTGGCGTTTTGGCTTTTTTCTTGGCTTTTTCAAAATGTGTAATAGCATATGCCTTTTTTTCTGAATTTGTCAAGTAAATTTTTATCTTGTTTTAATACCTTTTAGCTACCGAAGGTAACAACTAACAATTATTAAACGCGTATGGTTTTCATACTGTTTGTACTGTTCTATGCACACTCACGCATTGCGCAGACACCTTACTGTTCAGTTCAGTTTTCAAATTCATTAATACCTTCATCGCAAGTCGCAAGTATTTCTTATTATTGAGCCCATTATCATGCAAGAGTGGAAACCGTCGTATGATACTAATCGGAAATATAATGATCAATGGGAAAAGACATTTGTGTGGCTCAAGAACTCCACGGATGGTTCTGAATCAGCGTATTGCAAATTGTGCCGGTGTAATATTGTTCCAAGACTTTCAAATCTCGTAAATCATGAAACAACAGAAAAACACAAGCGGAACGCGCCATCTTCTTCACAAAAAACACTTTCAGTAATGACAATAAGCAAGAAAATTGATGACAAAGTCAAATTAGCAGAGTTACAAATTGCTGTTAGCATGGCCTGCCATAGTGCCATACGCACCATCGATCACTTAGGTGAAATAATGGTAGCCCATGGATGTGGCAGCACTCTTGGTCAGATAAAATTGCACCGAACGAAGTGCATATCACTAATAAGAAATGTTATTTCACCATCTTTAAAATCTGATCTAATTCTAGATCTGCAAAACAAGAAGTATACACACATCATTGATGAGTCCACTGATGTCTTGACCCAAAAGTATTTGTGCATTTTAGTTAGATACCTCAGCGATAAAAGAAATGAAATTACTACTAGTTTTCTAGGTTTGATTCCAGTTCAGGAGGCTACAGGAGAGACTATATTTAATTTGATTAACAATGAAATTGAAAAATGTGATCAAACATTAAAAAATTGCATTGGATTTGCATCAGATGGTACTTCCAGCATGGTTGTATGCAACAATTCAGTTTGGTCCAGAATGACAGATGTATCTCCTTCATGTGTTCAGAATAAGTGTGTTTGCCATTCATTAGCATTGTGCATCAATATGTGATATATGTTATTGTCGATCATCTGAACATTTTATCGGCTGATTTAAAAGAAAGATTTTCTGATTTGAAACAAATTGATTTCCCAACTTGGATGATGCAGCCAATGTTAGTGCATTTGTCTGATATTTCAAATGTGCAGTATCAAGAAGAACTCGCAGAAATGCAAAATGATGAGGCAATAAAAACTTTATTTAATTAATATAAAAGGAGCGATGGCATGGCTTTGTGAGGAAACCGAAATCAAATATCCAAATGCAACCAAATGTGCAAGAGAACTATTGTTACCGTTTCCATCTTCATATTTAGCTGAATGCGGATTTAGTGCCATAAATGATTTGCTGCTTAAAAAAAAAAAAAAAGAAATCGGCTGGATATAACAAAACGGGGAGACTTGAGACTGAAGTTAACTAAATTGGAACCTGACATAAAATCTCTTTGCAGCAAGCATCAAGCGCAAGGATCTCACTAAATTTAAATAATAAATGATTACTAATAATTAAAATAATATAGAAAAATCTTTCATTAAAATTATTTGTACTTGAATTTCAGTTCTCCATTATATGTTTTGAAAATTTACTTACTGTGTTTGCTCAATAATTTCCTAGTGATTTATTCCTAAAACCTATCATTCAAGTTTCCTTATTGAACATTTAAATTTTTGAATATTAAAAATTATGTATATATTGGGGTGGGGGTGGGGGGGTGGGGGGGGGGGTGAGGGCATAAGAATTTTAGAAAAGCTTAGGTGGGGCGTAGCACAAAAAAGGTTAGGAAACACTGCTGTATATTCACAGTCATCACTTGGTTCTCGCAAACGTCTTATTTCTCGTAAAGCATTCAGAATGTCAGCCTGGTCCATGGCGCGTCCTCGATGAAGACTAATAAGCTAGAAATAAACATAGACCAGCTGGGCTAACAGCTGGATCGTGGACTGTTACTCACCTTCAGATGTTGCTGAGATACACTCGCAGACGTAGGTTCAGATCTATGTTGGAGAGTGAATCCTTCAGTCGCTAACCATTCCCTGACCTATTCATGGTCGGAGATGAGAAGTACGACATCAAATGGACATATGGACAATCGCTCATTATTATGTTTATAGCTTCTGTACGTGTTGATTCGCATTGACAGCAGGTTCCCATTAACAGCAGGTTATCATTGATAGGAGGATCTAATTAAAAGCTGGTTCTCATTGATAGCAGGTTCTCAATAATAGCAGATTCTAATTAATAGCAGGTTCTTATTGATAGCATGTTCTCATTGATAGAATGTTCTCATTGATAGCAGGTTCTTCTTAATAACAGGTTCTCATTGATAACAGGTTCTCATTGATAACAGGTTCTCACTGATAGCAGGTTCTCATTGATAGCAGGTTCTTATTGATAGCAGGTTCTTCTTAATAACAGGTTCTCATTGATAGCAGGTTCTCATTGATAGCAGGTTCTTCTTAATAACAGGTTCTCATTGATAGCAGGTTCTTCTTAATAACAGGTTCTCATTGATAACAGGTTCTCATTGATAGCAGGTTCTTCTTAATAACAGGTTCTCATTGATAACAGGTTCTCATTGATAGCAGGTTCTTAGTGAAAGAAGGTTCTCATTGATAGCAGGTTCTTATTGATAGCAGGTTCGCATTGATAGTAGCAGGATCTCATTAATCGCAGGTTCTCATTGATAACAGGTTCTCATTGAGAGCAGATTCCCATATATAGCAGGTTCTCATTAATCGCAGGTTCTCATTGATAGCATGTTCTCATTGAGAGCAGATTCCCATATATAGCAGGTTCTCATTAATCGCAGGTTCTCATTGATAGCATGTTCTCATTGAGAGCAGGTTTTTACTGATAACATGTTCTCATTGATAACAGATTCTCATTGATAACAGATTCTCATTGATAACAGATTCTCATTGATAACAGATTCTCATTGATAACAGATTCTCATTGATAACAGATTCTCATTGATAACAGATTCTCATTGATAACAGGTTATCATCGATAGAAAACTCTCATTAATTGCAAATTCTCATTAATCGGAGGTTCTCATTGATAATAGTTTCCCCTTTGATTTGTGTACTTCTAGGCAACACAGCTGGAGAGTAGATCTGGTTGATCAGAGACTCTACACTCAAGACCATCACACCATGAAGTATCGCCTACCAGGCTTCACTGACTCACGCCGCCGACTCGGGTTCTGACTCCGACGTCAAGCTCTACGTGAAACCTGTTTCGTAGTTGTCCATCTGGTTAACAGACAACGCAAAGTATAATTAATAAGCGCTAGAAGGACAATGGCCGGATACGTGTCGAAGGTGTTACGGATACAGTTCGTAATCCCATATACCCGCGTTCGAAACACAGCTGCGGGCGATTTGGAAGCAGACCGCCATGTGTTGGTTTTTTTACGAATTGGCATGGGTTCCGGTCGGTCAGAAAGGAATGGCCAACTACTGAACGTAAACTTGCCAAGAGATCACAGTCAAAAATGATGGGGGTGACTGCGACGTCCTGTAAAGGATATGCACCTAACTAACCCTGACTGTCACAAAGTATAGAAAGGACTTCGAACCTGAGTGGTACAGATAAAAATCAATTGGTTTGTATGTTGCTTTTCTTGTGTTTGTTTGGGTATGAATGCTTATCATCGCAATGTCATGTGTTTCTATTAATTGTGATTTGCAAAGTTGCTCTGCGCATCGTATAGGTATATTATTATAATGCAATACTGTGAATAAAGGCAATTATTATAACTTCATATTAATAACACAATGTACAATGGTAATTATAAATACATAATACGGTGTGCAATGGTTATTATTACTGCATAGAAATAATACAATGCCCAATGGTT
Source organism: Cepaea nemoralis (assembly GCA_014155875.1). Classification (NCBI taxonomy): domain Eukaryota; kingdom Metazoa; phylum Mollusca; class Gastropoda; order Stylommatophora; family Helicidae; genus Cepaea; species Cepaea nemoralis. Next base: position 150,984 of record JACEFZ010027610.1, on the reverse strand, counting down.
ATTATTACTGCATATTACTAAAATAATGTAAAATTGTTATTATAACTGCATATTGATAGCACAATGTGCAGTAGCTATTATAGCTATTATATGAGAACCTGTTATATATTTATAATACCGTGTGTAATTGTTATTATATCATATAACTGCATATTGATATCACAATGTGCAGTGGTTATTACGAGGGTAAGTTAATAAGTAAGTTACAAATGACTGTAGAAAAAATAACTAAATACGACAACAACTTGAAACTAATTTATTTTTATACATACATTGTACCTTTATTTCTCAACGTAATTTCCACCAACATTATTGTACTTATCCCATCGTTTTATCAGTCCTCCCAAACCGGTCGCATAGAACTGCGTGCCTTGTTTTTATTTACCGGCCATCCCTCAGAACTGTGTGACTCACTTATTGACTCGCCCTCGTAACATTTTCTACCCAGCTACGCACCGCTTTACGGGACAAACATTTGTCAGCATAAACACTGAAAACCCACATGTCGCGAATGACGACGAAGTTGAATGTGCAGTGAAAACATGGTTTAAAAAACAGAACACGCAGTTCTATGCCGCCGGTTTGGGAGACGTGAAAACTATGGGATAAGTGTATTAATGTTGGTGGAAATTATGTTGAGAAATAAAGGGACAATGTATGTATAAAAATAAACTGGTTTCAAGTTGTTATCATATTTAGTTATGTTTCTACAGCTATTTGTGACTTACTTATTAACTTACCTTCGTATAACTGTATATTACTAAAACGTGTACAATTACTAATGCAATGAACAGGTTAACAAACAAAGTCCGATAGAAAAGGAAGCTTATTGCTAATACAAAAGTCCTTGTCTATCAAGCCCGTGTCTTTAGAACGCTTCTTTATGGCAGTGAATCTTGGCCAGTCTATTTACACCAAGAGACATAAATAAACAGCTTTCATATGTGGTGCCTGCGAAGAATACTTGGTATTAAGTGGCAAGACACAATCATAAATAGTGAAGTATTGGAAAAATCATGGTGTGTTCCATGCTCAGTCTTCGTAGACTTAGATGGATAGGACATGTTAGGAAGATGGATGGCGGTAGAATACCAAAGAACATCTTTTTTGGTGAATTACAGATGAGGAAGAGATGTCGCTTCGGCCTCTACTACGATACAAAGTTGTATGTAAGCGGGGCATGGTTGATACAGACATTGATATTGCACCTTGGGAGCAAATCGCCGCTGATGGCGACGCTTGGGGGGCAAAGATCAGAAATGGAATACAGACAAAGGAGAAAATGATTGCAGATAGGTCACACACTGAGCGAGTGAGACGCCAGATCGTGCGTTATATTGGAAATGACCATGTGTTTACATGCATCCATTGTGGACGAACATTTACAGAGCGAATTGATCTGATCAGTCACATTCGATACAGCCATGGGTTCTTGTTATTATGCCTTTTTGAAGAACAATCATCTGTCAAGACGAGGCAAAGTGCCAATGTAATATTAATAACACAATGTACAATAATTATTATGACTGTATATTAATAACACAATATACAATGGTCATTATCATTGCATATTAATAAAAACAATGTGAAATTGTTGTTTAACATAGCAAAAACAAAGATAATGCATACAGATAAAGTTACTATGGAGAAAGAAATATATGTTAATGAGGAAAAATTAGAGCTGGTGGAATATTTTAAATATCTTGGGTCATTGATTACCAACAATGGTGACACAATGAAAGAAATTAAACGACGACTATCAATTGATATTCAAAGACTAAAACAACTGAATAAATTGTGGAGTGGGACAGATAGAACTACAAAAATTAGATTTTTAGAGCATGCATCTTTCCCATTGCAACATACGCCTGTGAAACCTGGACACTAACTAAACAAGCTGAACAGCGCATAAATGCCTTTGAATATAAATGTTATAGACGAGTTCTAAGAATATCTTGGGTAAAGAAACGAGCAAATGCATCCATATTTCAAGAGCTGAATATTGAAGAAGGTTCGCTTTTAAAGACGATAAAACAAAGAAAATTGAAATATTTTGGTCACTTGAAACGTCACGAAAGTTTGGAGAGAACAATAATGGAGGGGTATATGCCCTGGAAGAGAGAAAAAAGGAAGGCCAAAGAGAAGATGGGTGCAGGATGTGGCAGATGATCTCAGGATGGGTGTGTCGGACGCAGGACATCTTGCTTACGATCGAGAGGTTTTCCAGAGGGTTGTTATGGGAGCGAGGTTCTTCAAAGGGCATGCTACTGAATGAATGAATTGTTATTATAAATAATATAATATATATATATATATATATATATATATATATATATATATATATATATATATATATATATATAATATTAATAAAACAGTTTGCAATTACTATTGTAATCACATATTAATACAACACTGTGTAGTTGCTCATGTAACGACATATTATTATACTAAAAATATAGAGAACTATTTCTGACACTATGAAGCTCGGTAGGTAAATGATGCTAGCTCCATATTTGTATAGATCAATCGGCAGGTGTGCTAACCACCGAGGTACAGCGTCTTGCTATAAATCTATAAGTGAAAGGAAAGAACGGTTCTTATTTCGCGCCTGGAAGAGAACAGGGTACATGGTGCTATCCTATTATTGTATCAGCCAATCAGTACTCCGTTAGTGTTTTGGTTAATATCACGCCTGGCATTTAACTCCCAATAATATGTCTGGCACCTATTTAACCGCAGACCTGTTCGGTAGTGAATGGGTGAAGAACGGAATTCGCAAATCCGCATACCGCATTTGTAACACAGTTGCCGTGTATTTGGAAGCAGGCGGCCTTGCGTTGGTTTTCATTTAATGGTTTGAGTGCCGGTTGTTCAGAAAGCAATGGCAAACTACCGAACGTATAATTGCATACATATCACTAAGAGCCTAGTCATGCTGATGATGACTTTAACCAGACTGACCAATACAAAGATGTCAATTGCAACGAGTAAAAGAGTGATGATGTGTTACATAGAACCTGTACTTTTGTATGAATGTGAAGCGTGGACAATCTAATGGCAGTGAAAATGTGGTTTCGGAGGATAATGCAGAAAATCGTAAACTGATTAGAGAAATTAGACCCCAGACAGTAAAGATGTAAGGCATGTTATGAGAAGAAATAAACTGGAGAACTTGGTGACAACTGGCAAGAATGAGGGAAAAGAACAAGGTAAAGGCAGAGAAGTAAATATATGTCGTAACAAGAGCACAGAGCTGATCTACGACTCCGATATTTGAGTGAGATGGCAAGACATGACCACCGACGCTTTTCAGCACTGCACAAGATGATAATGTGATATGGTCTCATAACATCTGTTGAATCAACATAAATATATATGTGGGAATGTGACACTTACCGTAAACCAGCAAGCTATTCTGGCGATCCTTATATCTGCAGCAACACGTTAGTGGTAGCGGGGACACAACACACATCCTACACATTTGCTTCCCCCATACACATAACCCAACATGACAACGGATGTTCTTGCTGGTTGAATCGTGCGCATCATTGAGAACCACATGGAGACTCCAGAGGTGTGCAAACACTTGGCGTTATAATGTTTTTGGCCACGTTATGAGACGAAATAAATTGGAGAACTTGGTGACAACTGGCAAGATTGAGGGAAGAGAACAAGGAAAAAGCAGAGAGATAAATACCTGGATGGCTTGGTCATGTGGTATGGTCGAGACAAGAACAGTGGGGAGATCCACATCCAAGATGGCTAATCATGACCTCCCACTATCATCAGCATGATGATGATGACAATGTTCTTTAAGTGAATCGTAAATGTACTCCACATACCCCTGCCATGTATTTACATCTGATCCTTGGTCATTACAATTTCGCTATTTTTATCGTGTTCAGGCACCCCGTAGACGTGCGTATTCCCTAGTTAGTGGCCTTTGGCGTGTGTGTGTGCTTTATATGCTGACCGTTGGCGTGTGTGTGTGCTTTATTTGCTGACCGTTGGCGTGTGTGTGTGCTTTATTTGCTGACCGTTGGGGTGTGTGTGTGTGTTTTATTTGCTGACCGTTGGCGTGTATGTGCTTTATTTGCTGGCCGTTGGGGTGTGTGTGCTTTATTTGCTGACCGTTGGCGTGTGTGTGCTTTATTTGCTGACCGTTGGCGTGTGTGTGCTTTATTTGCTGACCGTTGGCGTGTGTGTGCTTTATTTGCTGGTCGTTGGCGTGTGTGTGCTTTATTTGCTGACCGTTGGCGTGTGTGTGCTTTATTTGCTGACCGTTGGCGTGTGTGTGCTTTATTTGCTGACCGTTGGCGTGTGTGTGCTTTATTTGCTGACCGTTGGCGTGTGTGTGCTTTATTTGCTGGCCGTTGGCGTGTATGTGCTTTATTTGCTAGTCGTTGGCGTGTGTGTGCTTTATTTGCTGGCCGTTAACGTATGTGTGCTTTATTTGCTGGCCGTTGGCGTGTGTGTGCTTTATTTGCTGGCCGTTGACGTATGTGTGCTTTATTTGCTGACCGTTGGCGTATGTGTGCTTTATTTGCTGACCGTTGGGGTGTGTGTGCTTTATTTGCTGACCGTTGGGGTGTGTGTGCTTTATCTGCTGACCGTTGGCGTGTGTTGTGCTTTATTTGCTGGCCGTTGACGTGTGTGTGCTTTATTTGCTGACCTGTTTGGCCGTAATGTGTGCCTTTATTTTCCTGCACCGTTGCCGGGTCTGTGTCGTGCTTTAATTTGCTGACACGTTGGGTGCCTTGTGCTAGTGCTCTTTATTTGACTGACAGTGGTTGTGTGGTGCTTGATTGCTGACCCGTTGGGGTGTGTCGTGCGTTCATTTGCTGACCGTTGGGCTGTGTCGCTGTGCCTTTATTATTCCCTAGGCCGTTGGCGTGTGTGTGCTCTTATTTGCTGGCCGTTGGCGTGTGTCTGCTTTATATTGCTGGCCGTATGACGTAATGATCACACCCTCTGTGCTTCCATTTGTCTGACCTCCTGTATAGGCCGTATTCTAGATGCTTTATTTGCTGACCGTTGGGGTGTATGCGCTTTATTTGCTGGCCGTTGGGGTGTGTGTGCTTTATTTGCTGACCGTTGGGGTTTGTGTGCTTTATTTGCTGACCGTTGGGGTGTGTGATGTTTGTGTTTATTTCGCTACTCGTTGGCGTGTATGGCTTTATTTGCTGGCCGTTGGGGTGTGTGTGCTTTATTTGCTGACCGTTGGGGTTTGTGTGCTTTATTTGCTGACCGTTGGGGTGTGTGTGCTTTATTTGCTGACCGTAGGGGTGTGTGTGCTTTATTTTCTGACCGTTGGGGTGTGTGTGCTTTATTTGCTGGCCGTTGGCGTGTGTGTGTTTTATTTGCTGACCGTTGACGTATGTGTGCTTTATTTGCTGACCGTTGGGGTATGTGTGTGTATTTTATTTGCTGACCGTTGGCGTGTATGTGCTTTATTTGCTCGCCGTTGGAGTGTGTGTGCTTTATTTGCTGACCGTTGGGGTGTGTGTGTGTGTTTTATTTGCTTACCGTTGGCGTGTATGTGCTTTATTTGCTGGCTGTTGGCGTGTGTGTGCTTTATTTGCTGACCGTTAGGGTGTGTGTGCTTTATTTGCTGACCGTAGGGGTGTGTGTGCTTTATTTGCTGACCGTTGGCGTGTGTGTGCTTTATTTGCTGACCGTTGGCGTGTGTGTGCTTTATTTGCTCGCCGTTGGCGTGTGTGTGCTTTATTTTCTTACCTTTGGCGTGTGTGTGTGCTTTATTTACTGGCCGTTGCCGTGTGTGTGTGCTTTATTTGCTGGCCGTTGGCATGTGTGTGCTTTATTTGCTGGCCGTTGGCGTGTGTGTGCTTGATTTTCTGACCGTTGGCGTGTGTGTGCTTTATTTGCTGGCCGTTGGCGTGTGTGTGCTTTATTTGCTGGCCGTTGGCGTGTGTGTGCTTTATTTGCTGCCCGTTGGTGTGTGTGTGCTTTATTTGCTGACCGTTGGCGTGTGTGTGCTTTATTTGCTGGCCGTTGTCGTCTGTGTGCTTTATTTGCTGACCGTTGGCGTGTGTGTGTGTGTTATTTGCTGACCGTTGGCGTGTGTGTGCTTTATTTGCTGGCCGTTGTCGTCTGTGTGCTTTATTTGCTGACCGTTGGCGTGTGTGTGTGTTATTTGCTGACCGTTGGTGTGTGTGTGCTTTATTTGCTGGCCGTTGTCGTCTGTGTGCTTTATTTTCTGACCGTTGGCGTGTGTGTGTGTTATTTGCTGACCGTTGGCGTGTATGTGCTTTATTTGCTGGCCGTTGTCGTCTGTGTGCTTTTTTTGCTGACCGTTGGGGTGTGTGTGCGTTATTTTCTGACCGTTGGCGTGTGTATGCTTTATTTGCTGACCGTTGGCGTGTGTGTGCTTTATTTGCTGACCGTTGGCGTGTGTATGCTTTATTTTCTGACCGTTGGCGTGTGTATGCTTTTTTTGCTGACCGTTGCGGTGTGTGTTCTTTATTTAATGACAAAAGAGAAAGATGACGGTCTAGTGACAAGATTGTGCTTGTATTATTAAAACATCAATGTGAAGAGGCAGCCCTTAGAGGCAGCCCTCTTGATTGAACCAATTCTAGAAAACTCGAGTCTGAAGCGTCACATATTCTCCAAGGCGAGACTGGATGGTGGACATTTGCACTACACAAGAAAACTCCCACAGGAACCTCACGAATTACACTAAATTATGTTTTTAACTCGGTTAATTTACTACAGGCAGGATGTGGCGGATGATCTCCAGATGGGTGTATCGGACGCTGTACATCTTGCTTATGATAGAGGGGTTTTCCGGAAGGTTGTTATGGGAGCGAGGTTCTGCAAAGGACATGCTACTGAATGAATGAATGAATGAATGAGTGAATGAATGAATGAATGAATGAATGAATGAATTTATTACACAGACATAAATCTAGATTTATTTCTTTAGTTTCCTTGACTTCCGTCTATAACCAAACTGCTACTTTACAGGGGGTGGACCAGTAAAGAGGGCTGGATCGCAGTCATGTATTTAAAAGGCAACAGAGAAAGTAGTGTATAGTTTTCTGCTGCTATTCAACGGGGTATGGACCGGTAAAGAGGACTGAATCTTAACTATATACTTTATGGGTAACTGAGAAAGTAGCGTATAGTTCTCAACTGCTACAGTAATCGGCGTTTGTGGGTTAGGAATAGTGCACGCAGTTTTATAATCCCGACATATCCGGATCGATGTCAGTCACCGGCGCTTAGGAAACAGATCGCTTTGCGTTGATCTGCACAATGGTATATGCCTTATACAATTTATATATATATATATATATATATATATATATATATATATATATATATATATATATATATATATGGTGTATATATGAGGATGGGGACGGAGCGCTTTTGGGAATGTCTCGAATGCTGTGATGTCGGTTCCTAAATCAATCAATCAATTAATCAATCAATGGTATAAACGTAAAATTGCCTAGACAATCTCAAACACACAATAAATGCTCTGGATAGTTGCGACGTCCTGAAAATGGAGTGTAGCCCACGGTAAAGACACATTACAAGACGTTTTCGTGAAGGAACGCCCAGTCAACAAATGTCTGAAGTCGTCAAATGTGGAGACGAAAGGTGGAAGTATCGCAGTTCTGCTGTAAATAGACATAACGCAATCACGAAACAAACAAACATTTCGGATGAAAGAGGAGGAAGAAACACGTTTTCTTTTGTATGGGTATGGATGAGAAGATTTAGCTTGATTTAGGTTGTTCATAGTAGTCTGGGAAAAGAGGCAGAGACAGATAGAGAAAAATTAGATTTGGTGAATGAAACGGTTGCATAGCAGAGCTGATCGAGAACGCCAAAGCCCTTGATCTATGGAGCGTCATGAACGCCTGTGATATCCGACAGGGCACACGATGTTGTTTCAAATTATGCGTTGTTTACTGTTGTAATGTTTAAATATGATATTTACATTATGCTTATCACAGCTCTTAAATATCAAAGTGACGTTTGTCAAATCAGTTTCATTTCTAAATGGTGTGTCCATCAGTCTATGACGTTTCTTACATCTGACAACCCCTTTAAAGAATGCATCAAGTTACGAGAAACACAGAAAGTTAACAGAACATCTAAGCTGACAGGGAACATACAGTTCCAGAACATTAAGGAACATAAGAACGAAACAGATAACATCAAGAGCTAATGAATACAGACAATCGACAGGGGCATAGACTGTTGACGTATTGAAAGATGATAGGGAACATAGAAAGCTGACACAGACTACAAGAGGACGCGGAGTTTATTCAGTGAAAACCGTTGACAGTGCATAGACAATGTTGCTAACGTGTCATCAACTCGACTGGAGAATCACATAATCTTGACAAGGAACACAAAACGTTAAGGAACTCAAAGTTGATAGAGAATACACTACACAAGTTGAAAAGGGGCACACAAAAGTTGGTAGGCAACACACAATAATAACAAGTAGATTAAGATATTAACAAAGAACACAGAAATTTTATAGGAACATAAAATATTGACAGAACATGGCTGTGTTGTGTGTGAAAGCTCAAACCTATTTAACAATAAACAGTTCCAAGAATACAATAAAACGTAACAATTAAAATCTGTTAAAAGACTCTCATAATCAAACCTTGTGTCCTCGGATATGCACGTTGAAGACAAAGATTTACATCACAGAAAGTCATTAACGGACACTCTCTGAATGTGCCACAATGACGTCAATTATAGAGAGAGGTATGACAACCCTTTACAAAATGTGCCACTTTGACAATGACGTCATGTGACAACCCAGTGCAGCCTGTCCCGCCTGCCCAATAACGTCTGGGATGGAGAGCTCTTTGACAACCCAGTACTGCCCATACCACCAAAGCATGACTTCTGCCATGGAGAGCTCTTTGACAACCCAGTACTGCCCATACCATCACCGCAATGACGTCTGCATGGAGCGCTGTTTGCCAACCCAGTACTGCCCATACCATCACCGCAATGACGTCTGCATGGAGCGCTGTTTGACAACCCAATACTGCCCATACCATCACCGCAATGACGTCTGCATGGAGCGCTGTTTGCCAACCCAGTACTGCCCATACCATCACCGCAATGGCGTCTGCATGGAGCGCTGTTTGACAACCCAATACTGCTCATGCCACCACCACAATGACATCTGCGACGGAGATCCCATTAACAACCCAGTACTGCCCATACCATTACCACAATGACATCTGCATGGAGATCTCTTTGACAATCCAGTACTGCCCATGCCACCACCACAATTACGCCTGCATGGGGAGTTCTTTTACAACCCAGTACTTCGCATACCACCATCACAATTACGCCTGCATGGAGATCCCTTTGGCAACCCAGTACTGCCCATACTACCTCCACAATGACGTCTCAGATGGAGAGCTTTTGACAACCCAGTTCTGCGCATACCAGCATCGCAATGCTGTCTGCGATGGAGAGCTCTTTGACAACCCGTAACTGCCCATACCACCATCACAATGACGCCTGCATGGAGATCTCTTTGACAACCCAGTACTGCCCATAACACCCAATTTGCACACTGTCTTCTCCCTTGGAAAGCTCAATGACAAGGTGCTTTATATAATAATATATAATAATGTACTGTGGCTGCGTGAGCATCACATGACCAGGCTTTCCTTTCCCTAGCGAACGACAAGTGCAGACATCCAAACATCATCCTGTGTCCTAGAGCTGAATGAGGTAGGGGTTTTCTTTTTGGTTTAAAGTTGCATATCCCTTAAAGGACGTTGCAGTTAACACCAGCATTTTTCAGCTGTTGCTGATGTTCATAATTACGCTCAGTAGTTTGCCATTGCTTTCTGAGCGATCGACTCACATACCCCGTATTAACAAACGCGACACGATCCGCTGCCTAATCTCGCGCAGTTGTGTTCCACACGTGCATATACGGGATGGCGGAGAAAGTCGTTAAATTCTACGCCAGGGAGACCGGTATGGGTCTTTCAAAATGTCTTTCTTCTCCTTAAATAGGGGATACCCCACTCCCCTGTCACAATCATCTTCTTATAGTCTATGTCGCGTTTCTTTTGTGATCATTCTGTCCACAGCCTTCTGTCTCGTGTACTGCCAATCTTCTTATAGTCCATGCCGTGTGGCGTTGGTGATCATGTCTGTCCACAGCCTTCTGTCTCATGTATTACCAATCTTCTTATAATCCATGCCGTGTGGCGTTGGTGATCATATCTGGGAAGGAGAGGAACAAGGCCCATTTTTCTGTTTCCTCCTTCCAACTGGGGAGGACAGGAACAAAGCCCATTCCCGGCATCCGCATTGAGGACGAGGAGATCATTGCCCTTCCCGTGGGACAAGGGGAGTAAGGCCCATTCCCCCTCCCCTGCCCACTGGAAAGGAGGAAATAATAATAATATTTCCGCCTTCCCCCACACCTGTTAGAAGAGGAACAAGGCATATTCCTGCATTCTGACCCCCCCCCCCCCCCCCCCACCCCCTCCTCTTTGCACACACCTTAGGGGAACCAAAGAACGAACTTTATATTCAAAGGGTAACAAATTGGGAATGCAGGCCCGTCTTACACTCGGCACTTCATCTTTCGTTCAGGAAAACAAAAATACACCGCCGAATGAATGTTGTAATTATAATGCAAATTAACATGTTATGCCACAGGCCGACACACGTGCACACGAACATTCGTAAAAACACACTTACCTTCATACAAACTTACATCATTTGCACAAACTTAGTTTTGCACTCACTCGATAACACACAAATACATACTCCCTCGCATATACATATACTCATACTTGGAACGGTAAGATTTTCAAACACCTCACAGTCATTAAATGTCATCATCATTAAGTGCCATGCCGACTGGTGTATGCGTTCATGACTGCCCGCAGATCTCGGTCTTTGGTTTTCTGGATCAACTCTACCGTTGATATTCCTACATGCCACCGTCTCAATCCATCCAGCATCATTTCTCTTTGTCTGCCTTAGCCACGTAATAGATTATATATAACTACAAACATTGACTTCTTTTGACTTTATATCAATTGATAGTACTTAACTGTATATCTTTTATAATATTTTTAATTGTGTTTTTACTGTGAGTGAGGGGGTCCTCACTGTTCTTCCTTACGAATCTGTGTACGTATTTTTATATATTGACAGAGATATTACTGTTTCTCTGTACTTTAGAGTGTGTTTTGTAATAAGGGACGTAAGTTGTATTCATTGTGTGTGTGTGTGTGTGTGTGTGTTTCTTTAAACTTATGATTATGCATTGTTGAAATGTCTAATAAGTACGAAGACTGGCTCGGTAATAATGGGCTCAGAATCGGGCATGTAAACATCTGCCATCTACTAGGGAAGCTGCCCGAACTATCACTTATACTTAATCAAAATTTTCACATGTTCGGCATTACCGAAAGTCGATTAAATAGTAACATCTCAGATGATGACATCGCTATCAGAGGCTTTAAAACCATTAGAAGAGATCCCTATCAGAAACAAGAAACGGGTATTGCAGTTTATATTTCTAACTCCACCGTAGGCTAGATTTTGAAACCTGTGAGACTGAGTGTGTATGGCTTGAGGTTAAGCTTCAAAATCGCATACCCCTAGCAGTTGGCTATCTTTATCGAAACCCCAGTGCAGGAAATATCTGGTAAGAAAAATTCAACACTATGATGCATGTAGTTTTTAGTAATGCGAGAGAAATCATACTGTTATGTGACTTCAACATTGACGCTAACAAATCAAACAAAACATTGGAAAACATAACAGAGTCATATAACTTCCAACAGTTAGTCAAACAAGCCACTATAATAACTAAATCATCTGCAACACTTACAGATCATATTTATACTAAGTGTGCTGACATCACAGAACGCACTGTACCTATTAATGCAAAGAGCGATAATTACTTAATATGTAGCACGTAATCGAAAAGAGGCACCGAAGCTCCGAAACACAACCATATAAGTAGAAAATATAGAAATTATAAAACCTTCATTCAAGATGTCTTTATACAAGACTTTCTAACCTCATTTCTGGACTATTTTTACCAGCTTTCTGACCCAGATGATGCTCTGGACCACTGGCTGAAGACCTTATTAAGCGTATTTGATAAGCATGTTCCATTTAAGGAAGTTCGTGTTAAACATTACACTAAGCCGCCGTGGATCACAAAGGAGGTAGTTGAACTTATGAAAGACCGGGACAGGGCACATAAAAATAGAGATCTAACTATGTACCGTAGTCTGAGAAACAAAGTTCAATATGTTATTCGAAAGGAAAAGAAAAAATATTTTAAGAACTTAATAATAGATAAAACCAACACTAAAGATATATGGAAAGCAATTAATACATTGACAAACAAACACAAATCATCACAATCATTACTATCGAATCAGGTTACATGTGATCAATTCAGTAGATTCTATCAGTCCGACATAAACCAACTGAAGGCTACAATACCAGATGCGCTTCGTGACATATCTTTATTATCATCATTCTGTGAGAACAAATGCTATGGTGACATTCCCCCCCCCCCCCCCCCCCCCCCGTGACAAAACCACCCAGATCCGGTGTCGTTGCTCTGCAAGAAATCCCATCGGTCGGAAACAGACGGGTAGTCTCCCGTCTGATCTTAAAATAGCTATAGGAAACCCCAGCTAAAATAATCTTTACTGGAGAATTTGATTACCTTCGAGACCGAAAGATCCAGAGTGTCAACGTGATGTTCGCAGTCACGTATGACAGACAGCCACATGAGGTTTCACGGGGATCTAAAATTCTCTGTGACCCATGATATTCTCAGGGGCGAGAAGTATTTGAAACTGCGCGCAAACAGCTCTAAGTTGTTAGTCGCCAACCGTCGGTCAAACAACACGGCCGCATACTCGGTCTGCTGTGAAATGATGTCGTTTCAACAGCGTGCTAGAGCGGGACATCAAGGCAGTCAATAAGTGTTGTGAGTCTCTCATCAAGGTAATACCTTAATACTTAGAATATGTATTTAACTAATGGCTGGCCCTGTACTTTGTTATCGAGAAGCGAGTGTATTCTTGGCGATTGTTTGAACACTTAATGAGCATTTCGATCGGCTTGTACATATTTAGGTCAGAAGCCCACAGTTGAGACAGGTGTTTTCCGAACTGACACATAAGTCCTGAGTAGGCATAGTGCCTGTGTTTCGTCCGTTCGTACAGGCAATGTAGTAAATACGACGAACATTGCTGTGTAGATATAATTTGCCTTGTTTTTAAGCAATGTACATTTGCTATGACATTATCACTGCTACTTGTAACTGTATTTCGGGAAGCTATTAATTATGTTTAACACCTGTGTTAACAACCTTGTTCATTGATTGCACAGCTAGTGCTGAGAGGAATTCTTGACACTAGTTAGGGTGTAATATTAAATGTATTATTAGTGATGTGTTATTAGCTTAAGCAAGCAAGCTTAGCTAGATGGTGATGTAATGTATGCATTAGCTAGATGTGTGTTATTAATTCCTGGAAGCAAAGTGTTGTTATTTACATCAGGACGTGAAGGTAAGTAGTTACTGTGTGAGGACGCTAATGCTATTACACCTCTCTGTCGTAATGCTTGGTAGTTACTTGATTGTGGTAGTTATGAATCACCTGTAGATTTATGTTGCTTGTTGATTTTGCCTGGCGGATTGTGTATATTTTGCATGCCCGACCGAGGATATTTTGCATGCCCGACCGAGGATATTTTGCATGCCCGACCGAGGATATTTTGCATGCCCAACCGAGTGATTATGTCTACCTGACCAAGAGCGATGCGACTCGCTGTAAACGAGCCCGTTCCGTTTGTACCGATCCGAACTGCGAGCCGAATATTACTGAATTGCTCTACTTCTCTTCTCTTCTGTAAACCCGACCCTGTTAGTTAGGGAACACTTCCACTAGGGAGAAGGAGTTGCAACTGAGCGATTCAAGCCACACTTGCGGGAGGAATGAAGATTTATGGGAGGAGGTACTAGGTGTCGATCTTAACAGGACGACGTAGTCTAACTCGCTACGGAACCAAGGTACTCTTTTTCCACAGTGGCTGGGGGAAGGATTACTAGGTGGATGGCCACCAAACCTGTGATAGACCTGCACAGACTTGACAGTCAGGAGACGACGTCAACTAATAAAGGTTAAACCTGTTCTGAGACAGAGATCACAGGACGAAAAGCATGTGCTTAGTTAATGAGTTTGTTAATAAGTTATTAACAAGTCATGATTTGGTAATAGGGTAGCGGGGTAGGGGCATCCCCTATCAAAGGAGAAGTAAGGCGCCTCCTTCCCTCCGCTAGCCTACGGGACACCCTTGGGCAATGTTGGAGTACCCGTTTAGCCCCCCGATCAGGGTTACGTGAAGCCATGGGTGCAGGTGGTGGATGAAGATGGAGAGCAGCCGACAGATAGTTGAAGGTTATGGTCTCCACCTTCACGACGGTAGGCAGAGGATCTCCTTTTTTTGAGGAGACAATGGCTACGGTCACTGACCAGTATGGTCACTGCTGGGAAGGAAAGCAATGGCAAACTACCTTCTTTACACATGCCAAGAAAATCATGTTGTGTTCACTTATCGATAATCAGAGAAACGGCGTAAATGGGTGCTCCATAGGAGCAGCCTCGCCCGGTAGGGATAGTCATGCGCACCAGGTGACTCCAGACCGTCAACAGGCTACTAGGTGCAAAAGATTAATATCATTGAAAGTAGGAACTTGAATGTTAGAGCTACATAGAACCTGTACTTTTATATGGATGTGAAGCTTGGACAATGAGCAGCCAGGCTGAAAAACATCTGATGGCTGTAGAAATGTGGTTTCTGAGGAAAACGCAAAGAATACCATGGACAGCCAGAAAGACCAATGAACAATTCCTTCAAGAAACAAATGAAGATCGTAAACTGATCAGAGACATTAGACGTAGACAGTCACAATTTTTTGGGCATGTTATGAGAAGAAATGATTTAGAGAACTTGGTGACAACTGGTAAGATCGAGGGGAACAGACCAAGGGGAAGACCTAGAAACAAGTATCTGGATGGCTTGGCCTTGTGGCATGGTCGAGACAGAAACACGGAACTGATCCACGACTCTGTTGATCGAGTGAGATGGCAGAACATGACCGCCCACGCTTACCGGCATGGCACATGATGGATGGATGGATTTGGTAATCTGTTATTGCAGATATGTTAATGAATTATGATTTATGTATTTTATTGATGTGGTGTAGTCATTAATGAATTATGTTTAATTAGTTGATCAATGGGTTGAATGATTAATTAATTGGTGAGTTACATGGATGTGGATGATATGTACGGCTGGACAAATCCCAGATAGTGAAACCTCTACACTGGAAGATAATTAGGTGTATTCTACGGTTGTTATTGGAGGAGAAACGAAGGACTGGAATAACTCCAAGTTACAATCAGATGTCAAAAATACCAAGGACAGTCAGAGTAACAGCTGTACTTGTTTACTAGGAAGTTCGGTGAGATCAATCAATACACAGTCCTTTGAAATTACCCCACCAGTCAGGAAATTGTAACCAGGTGGTTGTAATACGCGGTCTTGTTTTGGGTGTCCGGACAGGAGGGGACATTGATTAAACACAAGGGAGGTAAGATCTTATTCTGAAAGGGATAGTCTGCCCTTGGAATCATCTGATGTGTTGACATCAAATGAACTTCACTAGAACACTTCCAGCTCTTGGTGACAAAAACATGATTTGTTTTTGGATAGTGTAGCTCAAACAGTTGAAGTAGGCAGAAGTGATAGCTGGCTCGATCCGTGTTAAATAGAATCGCATGTGTTCGGTTTTGCTTAACATGTGTCTTTTATGGCAAATGGTGTATTCGATGTAGAGGTTGAGTCAGGACGGCATAAGGTATTTTAAGGATTGCATCTAGCTATAATTAATGTGGAATAGCTTAGAAATATAGTTTAGAACTATAACATAGTGTTGTTGCATTGTGGTTAGGTAGTCAAGGAATATCAGCGACAAAAGGCAGACGCATTGTTAAGATTAACTAGTGTAAGAAGGCAGGTGGCTCCGCTGATGGGGAATAGTGAAATGGGATGATATTTGGGGAGATTGGGGATCGGGAGAATGTCCAATGGTGGGATCTTCCAGTGAGGTCTGCTGGGGGACTACACTTTGCATTTTGCTCTGTCCTAGTCTTAACCCACCGCAGACAGGAGTGAAGAGCTCCTCTGCCCATGACAGAGTTGGTTCACTGTCATGTATGTGAGTGAGGATGTCAGCCTACCCCCCATCCAATGGAGGTTAGGGACAGGTGCTCTCACCAAGTGTATTGTTCTCTTTTACAGGTTCCCTTAGGTGACTAAAGTCACTGAGAATGGAGACCTTAATGCAGGCAGTTATTCAGAAACTTTTGCACTGGGCCCATGATGAAAGGGGTTTACAGGAACAATCGTGAGAGTATTTATCAAACGTCACAGGTTAGCAGAATACTAGAGATTGGTTTTTCCGCATCATTTTGGAGAAGGAACCATCGTGAGATTAATGTTTCAAACATCACATGTGAACAGAACAATAGAATTTTTTTTTTTTTTACACCACATGGGAAAAGTCCAGTGGGCATTATGTTTTCACACGACAGGTGAAAAGACTAATAGGTACTCTTTTTCTACATCACATGGGAATAGAACAGTATAAACTGATTAGGAAGTTATTAAAACAGTGGTCTTGTGAGCAGTAGAAACTTTAGACAGGAATTACATTTAGTTCAAGGAACAGTATTTTCGTGTCCTCACTAGACAAGGATGTTATAAGTCTAAGAACAATAGAGACATGTAATAACGGTGTGTGATCCAGGCAGGATCAGTGTTAATCTGTGACTAGGTATATGAGTGATCAAGCAGCGACCGGTGGAAGTCTACATCTAGCAGGAGGGACACATTCCTTGGTGAGAGTAATGTGGACTGAATGAAGATGTGGTGTGATCCTTTCCGGGATGATCGGGCTGGACTCTTCAGCTACTTGATATAAGTTTGCACACACTAGAATATTCGACACACATTCTACACATTACACACACACACACACACACACACACACACACACACACACTTCTCACACACATACTCTTTGCTTAATAAATTATTTGGTATTTATTTGTTAAAGCTAGAGTTTTGGAGTATGTTGTGTTGGGGAGGAGAGAGAGGGGGCATGATCCAGGGGTCAGTGAGAGTAAGAAAGAGGTGTTTGCAGACCGGCGGAGTTTTGTGGACGGAGTCTGGTGGTTTCTCTAGGACAATAATATTGGGTTAATAAAAATGTGGGTGTTGATTTCCCTCACTCCAGGGACGACACTAAAGTAAGAAGGGATAACTTACGACAGTAGGATTCTATGACAAAGTCAAACCGACTACACTGGTGCTATCGGGCCAGATGTTGCCCGGAAAAGTTACTGGACTATCTAGGTACTTCCTAATGCACTCTCATGCATGTACCTCTTTGTTAAGAGAGATGATCTATTATGTTGTTGATCTATTATATCTTGTTATGATATCTTGTTCTGATGCATGTTATGTGGTTGATGTGCATATTAGCCCTAGTTGTAGCCTAGAACTTTCACCGATCTCCTTGTTTCAGGTTCTGTTAATACGATGGAGATTCAAGAGTTATACCATAAACTCAATGTGACAAGCTCGTTCCAGTGCCAATCAATGTGATGTTTTGATGCAATACTGGGAGCGGTTAAAGGAATCTGTCAGGGTCAACACTTTTGAGAAACCTGAGGTTTAGAAAGTTACGGTGCGTCTAAGTTAAGACAACCGTGACGAGACCGACGAAGATTTGGTCAACAGATACAGGTTGGGTCTAGGACTGATGCGTCTCTTGATTCACGCAGGTAAGGTACTGGTAAATTTATATGAAGACTCCGAGGTACCTCATTAGTAACGTGCAGTGTCAGTGACATTATTTCAAGTTTAGTTGAAGGAAATGAACTCTGTTGAGCATTCACTGCTATGGCCAGTTTAAATATGTTTCAGGCCCGGCTGGGTCTTAGTGAGGTCCAATGTATAATGGTTCATCTAACTCCAGTGTGGATCTACATCTGTGATCCTCTACGAAACCTTGAACGTGGTCAGTGAACCACAACAGTAGTCTTCTATTTTCGTGAACACCTGAGGGACAGACTAGTTCGGATAGGAAGACACCCCATTCTTAGGTTTGTTGAAGCACTGTGACATTGCTACTCTGTGAAGGCATTAGATGCCTATAGTGCTGTGTAAAACTGGGACATGGTAAATATGCTGAATTATGACATTCTTACGCTGGAGTGATTAACCAGTGACAGTGTTCTTCAGTGGAGCCAACGCTCCAATCGTGTGTTGCAGTAGAGTTCATCACATTAACTTGAGATGCCAAAGAGCAACCAGGCTCTTATATTCTATTGTATTGTGCAGCAGTACGTATCATCAGATGGGACATCTAGAACTCTAGGGTCGCCCCATAAGTCATCAGTAGAGTTGAATTGTTTGTGATTTATTCCGTCATAGAAGTGCCAGTCATGTTTTAGACATACGCCTGACCAGTCCGAGATCTTACTATCAGTGGAAGGAAAAACTCTAGAAGGGTCAACGACTTGGAGGTCCTTTGCACTGGAGAATCATCGGGTAAGTCGTTAGCCTCAACCGGATGATGGCACGAACATGAGTCGCATGCTCCATGATGATGAATGATCATCTGTAGACCTTCTCGCTGCTCTCATTCAGCGGTGTACATATTGTCTTCTATCCAGGCTTTTCAGCCATCCCTCTCTGAGTTCAGTGTGACGTATTGAGAAATTAAATTTTTAATTGTTGACCATGGCTTTGAGTACTAGTATGACTGTTGTCTGTTCCGAGCCCCTTGTGGGTAGGAAATCATAGGTGGGGAGGGAAGGCTTGTGTGGGGCCCTGTAGATGTAAAGTCCTATTTGGGTAGTTGGAGTAAAGGCTGGGCTATTAGTAACATACATGTCCAGGCCCCGGGGGATCATGTTACACCCCCAACATACCGCTAATGACTACCACTGAATTATTTACTCATCACAGTAGCCTAAAGTCAATAACTCATCAGGACTAGATGGAATAAGTAATCGGATCCTTCGCCATGCTGCACCGGTGATCTGCGAGTCACTTACTTTTATATATAATCAATGTCTCACCAAAGGTCACTTCCCATTAGAATTTAAAATCCCTAAAGTCCCTCATTTAAAAGCTGGTTCTCTAGACGATCGTCTCATGTGTAATTATAGGCCAATTTTCATATTATCCTCACTATCCAAACCGCTAGAAAAGCACATCCGCAAAACAACACCAGGGCACTTAGTTCGCCACAGACTAATAGTTGACTTCAGTCAGGATTTCGGTCAGAATATTTTTGTCATACTGCCCTAACAAACATGACAGAAAACTAGCATCATAATGTTAACAACAATACTCTATGTGGAGCGGTGTTTATAGACTTTACACAAGTATTCGATATGAGAGATCATACTATTCTAATTAAAAAACTAGAAACAATGAAAGTAAGCGTTAATATAGTGACATTAATAAAAATCATTTTTGTTAGACAGAAAACATGTTGTATCACACAATAAATCTTTATCTCAAGCCATTACTATTAATATTGGAGTACCTCAGAGTTCTATTCTTGGCCCTCTGTTATTCGTCATTTATATAAATGATCTTCCCTTATATATGTCGTCGTCATGCGATCTATTTGCAGATGATTGCACAGTATATACAAACGCTATTGATCGTAATGTGCTAGAATTATCCTTGCAACAGGAAATAGTGTAGTTAACTGGAGTCATGCAAACCACATGCAAATTAACATTTCTAAAACAAAGTCTATGTTAATAGGAACCAGGCAAAGACTTCACACTAAACTCACAGAGAACTCTACAGCTGCACATTGGTAGCATGTCTATAGAAAGTGTAACCGAGAACAAGGCACTGGGTCTTATCATAAGATAAAAATCTAACCTTTAACTCATATGTTCATGCTCTCGTTAAACAAATAGCCAACAAAGTTAACCAACTCGCCAAAATCAAAAATGTCCTTGACGAAAACACAAGAAAGATATTCTATACTTCCCATATGCAAACACACATTGATTATTGTTCCACAATCTGGGATGGATGCTCCAAATCAATAACAAAACGCCCATATTCACTCCAGAAAAGGGCAGTGCGTTTAATTAATGGTAAAAAGCTTACCGACAATTCTAACCTACATAAACGTCTTCGGCTACTGCCATTTAACAAACGCCTACTTTTTAATAAGGCCAAACTAATTCACATAATCCTATTTCAAAATGCTCAAAGCTACCTTTAGCAATTGTTTAAATATAACGCAAGACATAGTGAACGACTAAATATATTTCATGTTCCTAACCCTAGGATAGACTTATATAAAACAAGCTTAGTTGTGGAACAATCTTCAACAAGAAATCAAAGACACCACAAATCATTATACATAAATTTGCAACCTGTTTTAACACTACCTCAGTACAGACTACATTCCCCCGTAAACAAAAACACAAAAGACAATTATAATGGTAAATTATCTCAAACATCAAGTAGCCAAAACATTCCCATATGTATGGTAATTTACACCTTCCCTGGGTATTTATAATTCCCACGTTAAACATTTTTAAACATTGCCCAAATTAACATTTCTAACACAAAGTCTATGTTAATAAGAACCAGGCAAAGACTTCACACTAAACTCACAGAGAAGTCTACAGCTGTACATTGGTAGCAAGTGTCAGGTCTTAGTCAGATATGACTGAGCAACCGTATAAGAGTAGACGGTACTCCCTGCTTTCTGTTAGCGCCGAACGTTGGGCGGCGCTTACCAAACACGACACCCCACATTGTGCCAACGGCTTCGGGCGGAAGAGCGCAATTCGGTGGGTACAAGTCTTGACCTGGTGCGAGGAAATGCAACCTGAAGACAAAATGTCATGGCAGGGCAGTCTAGGATCGAAGCTCCGACAGGCGGATCGTTAGAGCATTGCTTTGCTGTTTCGGCAGCTTCTGCAGCTTGTCTTGTTCCAGATGTTACCTTTCCTCTGGAGTGAACTAGGCAGGCCGAGAGAGGGATCATGCTGCATGGGAAACACATGATCTCTATATTTTAGCCCAGGCTTGTGCTATGGAGAGGCAATAGCTCCATCCCTGGTCTTAACTGGTCTCGGAATCAAAGCGACAGACAACTGTTACGGGTTATAAGTCCCTATCAATTGGCGCAGACATGGGGCGCCACTCGTTGCCTCTGACGGTGGGAGACACCTACAGATGTCACTGATCAGTTACCGCCCGCCTCAAGCTGGCAGCCCCAGGCCAATTGGGTGCTGATCCGCCACAGCCTGCCTGCTTCAATGGGTGCTTGGGGCTAGGACAAAATCTGAATCGCAGGCTGTAAAATAAATGCACCAGGTACTAATAAAAAGCAAAATAGAAACCTCAAGCTACGGCGTGCAACCTGGAACGTGAGAACCTATTTGTCCAGGATTTTCCACTCACTTGACCAATAGTGACGACGTGAGAAAAACGGTTGTGATTGATGGCGAACTCAATCGTCTTAACATTGATATTGCTGGCCTGCAGGAGACTCGCCTCGCTAAGGAAGGGTCACTCAGGGAAAACAATTACACGTTGTTTTGGAAGGGTAGAGGGCAGGCAGTAAAAAGGCAACACAGTGTGGGCTTTGCAGTGAAGAATTCGCTACTGGGAATGATTGAAATTCCAGA
Organism: Cepaea nemoralis; assembly: GCA_014155875.1. Classification (NCBI taxonomy): domain Eukaryota; kingdom Metazoa; phylum Mollusca; class Gastropoda; order Stylommatophora; family Helicidae; genus Cepaea; species Cepaea nemoralis. The sequence goes on along the minus strand of JACEFZ010027610.1, from coordinate 129,157 downwards.
AGGAGGAAATGAAAGACTATTATCCGTGAGCTTGGCAACCTCTTGTGGTTTTGCCACCATTATTACTGCATACGCACCGACACTCCATTCCTCTGATGATGTGAAGTATTCGTTCTATGAGCAGTTAGACTCCGTGATCAAGGCAGTTCAAAAATCTGACTACATTTATTTGCTCGATGATTTCAATGCTCGTGTGGGCAAGGCCTCGAGTTCATGACCAGTGTGCCTTGGAAAATACAGCATCGGTCGCATGAATGAAAATGGGCAAAGGCTGCTGGAGCATTGCACCAGAAATGACCTATGTATTACAAACTCATTTTTTAAAACAAAAGAGATGCATAAGGTCACATGGAAACATCCAAGAAACGGCCATTGGCACCAGCTGCACTTCATCATCACACGGAGACAACATCTGAACCATATATTATTGGCTCGAAATTACCACAGTGATGACTGTGATACGGATCATTCTTTTGTTGTTGCAAGGGTTAGACTGAGACCAAAGAAAATCTACACAGCTAAACACAAATTTAGCCCCAGGAGTAATATTATTAACACTCATGATCCTGAAAAGTGCTTTCAGTTTCAACAGTAACTTGAAGACGCTTTCACTGATACACCGAAAATTGTACAGTAAATGAAAAGTGGGGTCAACATAAGGAAACTCTTTATAAAATCGCGTAGGGATTTACGGTACTGTGGATCGTAAGAGGCAGGACTGGTTTGCGGCAAACAGCGAGACTCTGCAGCCTTTGGTGATAAGGAGAAGATAGCTCTCTTAAGAAACAAGGAAGGACAAACGCGTAACACTCTGAGTGAGCTAAGGCAAGCTAGGAAGGATGTGCAAAAGGCTGCCAGGCAGTGTGCAAATGATTATTGGATCACGTTATGTGAGTCCATTCAAATCGCAAGTGATAAGGGAAACATAAGAAGCATGTATGAAGGAATAAAGAAAGCCTGTGTTCCAATGATTAAAATAAGTGCTCCATTGAAAACCGTGACTGGAGAAATCATCAACTGATAAGAAACAGCAGATAGACAGATGGGTAGAGCACTATTTGGAGCTTTACTAAAGTGAGACAAAACTAGCGGATGATGCCTTCAACGCCATAGAGGCTGTACTAACTCTCGACCACATGGACAAACTTCCCACCATAACAGAAGTTAAGTGTGCTATAAATGAACTTGCATCTGGCAAGGCTCCAGGTAAGGATGGGATTCCAATAGAGGTTATCAGGAGTGGGCAAAACACACTCACTCTACAGAACCACCAGCTAATAGAGCTATGCTGGCGTGAAGGACAAGTCCCACAGGATTTCAAAGATTCAAGCATCATAACACTGTACAAGAACAAGGGCGATCGGAGCGACTGCAACAACTATAGGGGTATCTCACTTCTGTGTATTGTTGGAAAAGTATTTGCCAGAATTGTTCTGCGCAGACTTCAAGTCCTAGGAGATCAAGTCTACCCCGAATCACAGTGTGGCTTTCGACAGAACCGGTCTACCATTGATATGATATTCTCATTGCGACAAATGCAAGAAAAATGCCGTGAACAGAATCAACCACTGTTTATTGCCTTCATCGACCTCACAAAGGCATTTGATTTGGTCAGTCGTGAGGGTCTGTTCAAGGCACTAAAGAAGATTGGCTGCCCACCAACTCTTCTGTCCATTGTGGAATCGTTCCACACAGGCATGAAGGGTATAATCAAGTTTGATGGTGCAACTTCTGAAGAGTTTGAAATCAAGAGTGGAGTTAAGCAAGGTTGTGTACTAGCTCCCACCCTCTTTGGAATATACTTTTCACTTCTACTGAAATATGTCTTTTGTGATCAGGATGATGGTATATACATTCACTCACGCTCAGATGGCGGCCTCTACAATGCTCAGAGATGGAAGGCCAAGACCAAAATTAGGAGGAAGCTGATCAGAGAGTTGCTTTTTGCAGATGATGCTGCAGTTACGACCCACTCTGAGGAAGGATTGCATTGTCTACTATCTGCATTCTCCAATGCTTGTTCTGAATTTGGTTTAACAATTAGCAAAATGAAGACACAGATTATGTCACAAGGTGCACATGGGGTACCATCAATCTTTATTGACGACGCCGAACTAGAGTTGGTAGACCATTTTACATATCTAGGATCAGTGGTAAATAGCTTATTATCTCTAGATCAGGAAATCAACCTCCGGATTGGTAAGGCAGCAACAACAATGAACAGGTTAAGAAAATGAGTCTGGGAGAACAGGAAGCTTACTGTCAAAACAAAAGTCCTTGTCTATCAAGCCTGTGTCCTTAATACTCTTCAATATGGCAGTGAAACCTGGACAACCTACTCACACCAAGAAAAACTTTTAAACAGCTTTCATATGCGGTGTCTGCGAAGAATTCTTGGTATTAAGTGGCAAGACGAAATCATAAATACTGAAGTATTGGAAAGATCAGGTTGTGTGACAGTTTATTCCATGCTCAGTCTTCTTAGACGTAGATGGATAGGACATGTTAGGTGGATGGATGATGGTAGAATACCAACGGACATCTTTTTTGTTGAATTACAGACGGGTAAGAGATCTCAGGGTCGGCCTCTGCTACGATACAAAGATGTGTGTAAGCGGGACATGATTGATACAGGCATTGATAATGCACATTGGGAGCAAGTCGCCGCTGAACGTGTTGCATGGAGGGCAAACATCAGAAATAGAATAAAGACAAAGGAGAAAATTATTGCACATAAGTCACACACCGAGCGTGTGAGACGTTAGATGGTGCATGATGGTGGAAATGACCACGTATTCACATGCACCCACTGTGAACGGACATTTACAGCGCGAATTGGCCTTATCAGTCACATTCGCTACCGCCATAGGTAAAAGTTATTATGCCATTTTAAAGCACAAACTATCGTCTGTCAAGACGGCAAGCTGCCAATGGATAAACATTGCCTCAGTGGGTTATTTGTTATTATGTTTCATGCGTGTTAATGCTATATTTCTTTTATTGTCAAAATTTGCTTTATAAATGATGTTAAATGAAAAAGTGTATGAGAGGAAATAGAGAAGAAGGGCAGAATGGCAGACGGGCCTGCGTTCCCCATTCTTAACCCTTTGAAAATAAAGACTTTCGTTCGTTCTCTTCCCCTCGATCTTTCCAGTTGTCACGATGTTCTCCAATGCCGCTCTTCTGATCACATGACCTCCCAAAAAGTTGTTTGCCCCTTTCTTATTGTTGTAAATAATATTGTACATTACATTAGCCTCTTTCAGGCATTTGTTGTTAGTTAGTTTGGCAGTCCAAGGAATTCGCAACATTCGTCTCAGGAACCACATCCCTGTTGCTTCCACATCTCTGTTGCTTCTAAGTTCTTCCTAATGTGTTTATTTACATTCCAAGATTTTCAGCCATACTGCAAAATATGTTCTATATATTACCTCAACACTCTCTTCTTACATTCATTGTTAGTTATTTACTGCACAAGATATTCTTCATTTTCTGAAATGCAGCCTTTGCTTCCCCTATTCTGCTCTTAATCTCTGTTGTGCATCTTCTATCTGATGTTATACATGTCCCTAGATATTTAAAACTATCCACTTGATGAAGAATTTTCCCTTCTATCTCTATTTCACACTGTGGTGTTACCTGTTTCTTTGATATCACCATTGTTACTGTTTTCTTGATATTCAAGGAGAGTCCGTTCTTTGCACTTTCTGTTACTACAATGTCCAACAGGTGTTGTAGATCTTTTGCATTATCCGCCATCAAAACTGTGCCATCTGCATAGCGTATATTATTTATATTACAACCTCCGAATATTATTCCTGGCTTTTCTTTGATCTCTCTCATTATTACTTCGCTATAGAGGGAGAAGAGATCCGGTGACAAAACACACCCCTGTCTTCATCATTCATCATAATCATCATGGACACCTCTCCGTCTTGACAGACGATAGTTTGGTACATTGTGCTTCTTCTTCTTCTTTCTTGTTTTTGATCGCTCGCTTAAACTCGAGCGTACTTCAAAAAGGCTTAGTAACTACAACCCATGGCGGTGGCGAGTGTGACTGATAAGGGCAATTCGGGCTGTACATGTTCGTCCACATTGGATGCATGTGAAAACATGATCATTTCCACCATCACACACCATCTTTCGTCCCTCACTCTCTATGTGTGCTTTACCTGCAATCATTTTCACATTTGTCTTTAATCAATTTCTAATAGTTGCCCTCCATGGAACACGTTCAGCGGCGACGTGCTCCCAATGGGCATTATCAATGCCTGTATCAATCATGTCCCACTTACAAACATTTTTGTATCGTAGTATAGGCCGACCTTGAGATCTCCTACCCATTTGTAATTCACCAAAAAATATGTCCTTTGGTATATGTCGTAAGTTATCCCTTCTTACTTTAGTGTCGTCCCTGGAGTGAGGGGAATCAACACCCACATTTTTATTAAACCCATATTATTGTCCTAGTGAAACCACCAGACTCCGTCCACAAAAACTCCGTCGGTCTGCAGACACCTCTTTCTTACTCTCACTCACCCCTGGATCATGCCTCTTCTCACTTCTCCCCAACACAACATACTCCACAACTCTAGCTTTAACAAATAAATACACAATAATTTATTAAGCAAAGAGTATGCGTGTGAGAAGTGGGTTTGTGTAATGTGTAGAATGTGTGTCGAATATTCTAGTGTGTGCAGACTCAGACCATGCAGCTGAAGAGCCCAGCCCGATCATCCCGGAAAGGATCACACCACATCTTCATTCAGTCCACATTGACCTCACCAAAGTATGTGTCCCTCCTGCTAGATGTAGACTTCCACCGGTCGCTGCTTGATCACTCATATACCTAGTCACAGTTTGACCCTGATCCTGCCTGGATCACACACCGTTATTATATGTCCCTATTGTTCTGCGACTTATAACATCCTTGTCTAGTGAGGACACGAAAATACTGTTCCTTGAACAAAATGTAATTCCTGTCTAAAGTTTCTATTGCTCACAAGATCACTGTTTTAATAACTTCATAATCAGTTAATACTGTTCTATTCCCATGTGATGTGGAAAAAGAGTACCTATTAGTCTTTTCACCTGTCGTGTGATAACATAATACCCACTGGACTTTTCCCATGTGGTGTAAAAAAAAACAACAATTCTATTGTTCTGTTCCCATGTGCTGTTTGAAACATTAATTTCACGATTGTTCCTTCTCCAAAATGATGCGGAGAAAACAATCTCTAGTATTCTGCTAACGTGTGACGTTTGATAAATACTCTCACGATTGTTCCTTTAAACCCCTTTCATCATGGGCCCAATGCAAAAGTTGCTGACTAACTGCCTGCTCTAAGGTCTCCATTCTCGGTGACATGAGTGACCTAAGGGAACCTGTAAAAGAGATAACAATACACTTGGTGAGAGCACCTGTCCCTGACCTCCATTGGATGGAGGTAGGCTGACATCCTCACTCAGATACATGACAGTGAACCAATTCTGTCATGGGCAGAGGAGCTCTTCACTCCGGTCTGTGGTGGGTTAGGACCAGGACAGAGAAAAATGCAAAGTGTAGACCCCCAGCAGACCTCACTGGAAGATCCCACCATTGGACATTCTCCCGATCCCCAATCTCCCCAAATATCATCCCATTTCACTATTCCCCATCAGCGGAGCCACCTGCCTTCTTACATTAGTTAATCTTAACAATGCGACTGCTTATTGTCGCTGATATTCCTTGACTACCTAACCACAATGCAACAACACTATGTTATAGTTCTAAACTATATTTCTAAGCTATTCCACATTAATTATAGCTAGATGCTATCCTTAAAATACCTTAACAATGCGACTGCCTATTGTCGCTGATATTCCTTGACTACCTAACTGTCAGAGTCCTAACTATTTTTCTCCTTCTAGCTCACTGGACTTGGACAGGCAAATTCCAACATCTACGACTGTCACACGTTTTCTTGATGATAATATCACGAAGTTCTTACGATGATATGCTCATGATATTATTGTGTGATGGTCGTTGTCTAGGTAACGATACTCATGGTGTGTCAATGGAGATATCTGTCTTGCAATGTAACTCACCCCCGCAGTGCATATTCACCAGTCATGAAACAAGATTCAGTTGGCGCACATAATCCTTTATTACATAAATAACATAGACTCACGGAACATATGTATACATCCAGAAATAATGTAATCCATAGAATATAAATATCCTCCTCACAATTTAACCCACACACATCACTGGCTTCTCAAGCCTGCTTCATATCACATCCACAAGACAGGTAATCCAGCTACTATCCACGGCTGGATCTCCTACAATACAACCCACACATTGGGTTGGAGCCACTGCTCAACTATGCAACCGACTCTGGGTTTAGCCTGTCTTCACAACTCCGAGAACAACACAACACGGAGATCTCTCTTAAACGACCTGACCCGCAGTCGGTCTCTTCTCTCACTCCCTTTCCAGTCTTCTCACTTCACACAACACACAACTGTCTTTCGACCCATCCCCTGGGGTCCACACTCACCCTTCCCATTATTTCTAAGGACTGGCTGTTTACTCATAGCCAGGTCAGTCACTTTACTGTCTCCCACTTTCATCTCCATTCTTTCTCATGCCCGGCCACTCAACTCAATGTCAATGACCCAGGCTTATGTCAACGACACATATACTAATAACACATGACTGCAATAGGAAACTCGCAGGAGCTATCTCCTGAACAACCTTTATTACATTATACTACAGGATGACAATATGGTCGCACTTCACGCTCAAGCAATCATTCGACACAAGCAGCCAAACGCTCGCTCACATGGGCGATATTTACACTGTCGCCCGTATGACCATTCGCAATCACAGTCTCACATCATCCCGCACATATCACAGTTAGTACATTCCTCGAATATCAATACACAACGTTCATCTCCATCTATCCGTCACAACACTATCGTTCTATCGTTCTATCACTCGCTAGATCTCCACACGTCCGTCTCTATTCGCTGTCTCACACACACTGACTCTCTCCTCCTTGACCTTCCCACATCACGTGGGTCTATCCACGGACTTCTTGCCTGACCTTCCGTCAGCCAAGCCGTGGTGTCTCCTACTGCCCTTGACCTCAGCTATGCTTACACTGACTCTCGCACTTACACTATTACTTACATATAAGACCCTGACACTCTCCCCCCGCACAAACAATGTGGCACTTTCTCTGGAAATGTGACACATTCTGTTGTTGTTACTCTTGGTACATCTTTTTAACCTTGTCAGGGGATTGTATGATCATCAGTATACGCTTGCGTCCCTTTTTACTCTGATCTTTTCCGAGATTAACTTTAACTATTGTTCTCTCTTTTTCAGTACTGAGGTTTCTCTCAACGTTTTGTCGTGGTCTGGCAAATGTTCTGGTTGGGTCTACTTGCCATACCTCGTTATATTCTTCAATCCCCACTCCGTGACATTACATTCTGTTCATGTTTCCCAATCGATTCGCTGTGTACTATCATCTCATAGTTATTGTGGCTATGCTGGTTTAAGGATTCTCCATTGATTCACGCCTGGAATAAGGCTACAACTTCCTCTTACAGCATTCTTAGATTTTCTCTCTATTCAGACGTGGTCCCCCTCGTCTCTAGTTAATGCACCCTAATCGATTCTCTTTATGAGCACGCTATGTCACTGTTGTGGTCATGGTTCGAATATACTTCATGTATGTACTAGTCCCTCTTACCTCATCTTATGTCAGACCGTGAGTTGTTTGCGTTTTCGGGCACACCTCGTTTACTGTTTTGGAGAGTTGTTATTAATCTCTTTGGTTGGTATAACCCTGTTGGTATGTTCCTTCTTGTTACAATATTATGATGTTAATTTTGTACCACTATTGCTAAGCGTCATTCGTCGGGCTATCCACCATACGCGAAAGTAAGTTTGGTAACACTCGCGTATTGGGATTGCCAGGCGTTGATTCTCAGCATTACAACTTATACCTTTCACACTGTACTTACGCTTATATGTACATATCACATTCTAACAATACAAACTACTATAATACTAAAATTAGACATTGGATGTCATGCACTTAATAAATTTACACTAAAATGTTCATCGTCGCTGCCTTTATGCACGTATAGGATACTGTTCTTGTCCTGTGAAAGTTATGAACACGTAATTAAATTACCAGTGTTCAATGTTCATTGCGGTGCTGGAATGTTTGGCATTTCTTCTTTCTGAACCGATTATTGACGTATTCTGTATATCATGATATTGTCTTTCCTTCTGTATAGTATTTAAGACTTTGCACCACATTTGGACAATTTATAAGTCCGTTCTGTAAAATTACTGGAGTTCACACATGTAAAATATGAATTAATGTTTTAAGTTCGGTGGCCTTACTTATGAGTGTGGCCATGGTGCGTCTGTCTGTGACTGTCTTTGCCATAGTTTGTAGGTTGGCATCTGGTTCCTTAAACTGATCACTGGAAATGAATGTCTGTACTTGTGAAGTTCTTGTCGTTGTTGGTCGATTTCTAAATGTGGACTCTGTAGATACTCGTTTGAAACAAAGTCAATATGGGTATAGCTTACTGTTAGATACTTGAAATCACATGTTGAGTCTTACTGTTCTGCCGATGACACTTTTCACGTTGAAGGAACTTTTATGTTGGTCTATACAATGGAGTGTGCTAGTATCATAGCGCTGGAGTCGTACAGCAGACAAGGCAACTCTGGAGTTACTCGATCTAAGGATATAAAGTGGGTTACGGTTAAAATTAATTTTCCGACGGGTGGGGATTTTCAAATATCATGTTGAGATCATTTTGAGTGCTATCTCCAAACCTGCACTCGTACATGTGTGTATACATCCAATAGTTCAAATAATAATAATACACCATGTATAGTTTTGAACTGTAATCGTGCATGTTTGTACACTTTTCTGCAATTTGTGTATATTTTCCAAAATATGTAGGGTACTTTGTTGCTGATTTTTGTCAGTAATTTCACCGACTGATGATTTACATTGTTCAGCATAAGTATGTGTCTGAGTTGATTTGACATAGTGTTTATCAGTGGTAACAACAAACTTTGGTTCACCAGTAATGATGTAAGTAACAAAGTTAGCTGGTTTGTCATGAGTAATATCATCTGTGTTGCGTCATGATGATGTGTGAATAAAATTGTTTGTGAAGTCATTTGTTTTGCATTTACCATGAGTAGTGCGAGTAGAACCATCCATTGTGTGCACTTGGGCATGTGTGTAGTTAACAGGAGGTATAGCATGTACCCTGATGTTTTGTGATCTTTTCTAGCCCTTGTGAAATGCTTGTTATCTGTACCTTCTTTTCTTTGTTGATACACACCAGTTTCTGTTTTTTCTTGTTGTGAGATGGTAGTCACGGTGGTCTGGTGTGGTACTTTGGTCTGTTCATCATGTTGTTGTATGATGAGTGGTGTGGTTAAGGCAGTGTTTGTTGTGGTGTTAACTTTCTGCCATGTCTGGGTTTTGGATTCTGTGTGGTCTATTACATTTAATACATTTCCAATTAATAAATCGCAGCATGGATTGTCTAATAATGCGCAAGTTACTCTGCCTGATAGGAAAGGTGATTTTATATTGGCCCATGCCATAGGATATTTCTCTACTGTCCCTGAAACAGTTCTGCAATAGATGTACTCATCTAGGTAGTCTTTAGGATCAGCTAGGGTCTTCCGAAGACCGATAAGACAGGACCCTGTGTCGCGTACACATGTGCATACTGTGTCATTAATGTATCCCTCATGGAATGTTAGTTTTCCTACCGACAGTTTGGAGGTTTTGTTCATTTCCTCACTTTCTTGTTGAGTATTACCCTCTTTTAATAAGGAATGAGGCTGAGTGATGTTAACAACATTATTGAAATATGGTACGAAGTCTGTTGGGTAAAACTCAGTCTGTTCTGAATTTGCAGTGTTTGGTCTTGTTTTCGTCTCTGTGATGTTTACTTTTTCTAAGTTCTTTGCTGAACTGTCTGTTGTAATGTTTATGGCTGCATTTGCTTTTGCTTTCTGTATTCTTTTTACTCCTTCACATTCGAAACGTCTGTGGCCTTACGCCAGGCAAAAATGACATTTTGTTCTATATTTCCTTTGATTTACCTTCCCCAGTTTTTGTGCTATAATAGTATTCAGGTATTCTTGATAAGTGGGATTCTTATCGCATATTCCATTTTCTGTATGTGGAGTGCTACAATGTTTGCACAGTACTGGTTTTGTTTTCTGTGATTTGTTTTGACAGTCTGTGGCTGCAGATGCAGTTGCCCTTCCAGTACTCTCCTGTTGAGTGTTCTTAACCAGGTTCATACTTTGGTTGTAATATTCGCGGCATTTTTCTAGTAAGTTTTTGATAGGCTCTGTGTTGTGTTCTTCTAAATATTTTCCGCATTCGGCTGGGAGTGTTACTTTTAGTTTTTCCACTACTAAGAAATTTATTGCTTCTTGATTGTTGTCTGTATGTTTAATTTCAAATGTTAGCTTTCTGAAAAATTCTTCTATTTCCCTTATATACTGGGTGAATGACTTGTCTGTGGCTGGTTTCAAATTTTGTACCTCTAATTTTAGAGTCTCGAAATAGTTTACATAGTGTTTTAATATCTTGTTTTATAATATTCATAGTCTGCCCTTGACAAATCTGGTATGATCTCTTGTAGTTTTTTACTTTTTATTGGTACGTGTCCCGTGTACCATAAACCCCAATAATCTTTTGGTATTTTGTAGTCTTGCATTTTCTTTTCAAATTCCTGTGTCCAATCACGTATTAGGTCATGTTTTCTATTACAATTTGCTTTGTCTTGTGCCCGTGTACCATCAAAAAAATCTAGCAACTTTCTGTACTGATTTGTGCCCCAGAAATGTGATTGATCTTCATCATCCGACATCATTTTCTGTTAATTAATCTTTAACTACCCCAATGATGATTTTTATACAAGCAACTCGAAGACTGCAGATTTGGGTAATTAGCAATCAAAATTAATCAACTTATCTTTATCTGCTGTTTACTCGAACGCTTGATGTACAGGAACGTGATTCTTGTGCTGGTTACCGTTGACCTGTTCTGGTTACGTCGGTCGCTTTGTAGAATTGAAACCTGCTGTGGAAAGAAATGATGTTATTTTCGTTCTGATTTTATTAACAAATCTCCGATTTACAACTTTTTACAAAATTATGCAATTGATCTTCTTCTTTACATAATTAGCGTTCTTTTATGCATTTTACTTGGGAATGTGGTTCGTGTGTACTTCTGACACCATTAAACCTGTCAGAGTCCTAACTATTTTTCTCCTTCTAGCTCACTGGACTTGGACAGGCAAATTACAACATCTACGACACATATACTAATAACACATGACTGCAATCGGAAACTCGCAGGAGCTATCTCCTGAACAACCTTTATTACATTATACTATAGGATGACAATATGGTCGCACTTCACGCTCAAGCAATCATTCGACACAAGCAGCCAAACGCTCGCTCACATGGGCGATATTTACACTGTCGCCCGTATGACCATTCGCAATCACAGTCTCACATCATCTCGCACATATCACAGTTAGTACATTCCTCGAATATCAATACACAACGTTCATCTCCATCTATCCGTCACAACACTATCGTTCGATCGTTCTATCACTCGCTAGATCTCCACACGTCCGTCTCTATTCACTGTCTCACACACACTGACTCTCTCCTCCTCGACCTTCCCACATCACGTGGGTCTGTCCACGGACTTCTTGCCTGACCTTCCGTCAGCCAAGCCGTAGTGTCTCCTACTGCCCTTGACCTCAGCTATGCTTACACTGACTCTCGCTTACATACCGGCACTTACACTATTACTTACATATAAGACCCTGACACACAATGCAACAACACTATTTTATAGTTCTAAACTATATTTCTAAGCTATTCCACATTAATTATAGCTAGATGCTATCCTTAAAATACCGTATGCGGTCCTGACTCAATCTCTGAATCGAATTCACAATTTGCCATAAAAGACACATGTTAAGCAAAACCGAACACATGCGATTCCATTCAACACGGATCGAGCCAGCTATCACTTCTGCCTACTTCAACTGTTTGAGCTACACTAGCCAAAAACAAATCATGTTTTTGTCACCAAGAGCTGGGAGTGTTCTAGTGAAGTTCTTTTGATGTCAACACATCAAATGATTCCAAGGGCAGACTATCCATTTCAAAATAAGATCTTATCTCCCTTGTTTTTAATCAATGTCACCAGTGGTCTCTCCCTGTCCTGACAACCAACACAGCTAGCGTCTGTCTTTGATCCCGCTGGTCGGCAAAATAACCTTGACATATTTTCTGTCTACCCAAGACTTCTCAAGGTCCGCGGTGCCGTTGATCTACCTGCCACTTGTAAACAACTACAGCTGTTACTCTGACTGTCCTTGGTATTTTTGACATCTGATTGTAACTTGGAGTGAATTCACGACAGTATACTACCACATCCATCCTCCTAACGTGTCCTATCCATTTAAGTCTACGAAGACTGATCATAGAACACACTGTCAAACTACCTGATCTTTTTAATACTTCAGTATTTATGATTTTGTATTGCCACTTAATACCAAGTAATCTTCGTAGACACCGCATATGAAAGCTGTTTTAGTGTTTCTCTTGGTGTGAATAAGCTTACCAGTGTTCACTGCCATAAAGAAGAGTACAAAGGGCACAGGCTTGGTAGACAAGGACTTTTGTTTTGGCAGTAAGCTTCCTGTTCTCCCAGTCTCTTTTTGACAGCACGTTCATTGTTGTTGCTGCAGTACCAATCCTGATGTTGATTTCCTGATCGAGGGATAATTTGCTATTTATCTCTGATCCTAGATATGTAAAATGGTCTGCTATATCAAGTTTGGCGTCGTCAATTACGATTGATGGTACCCCATGTGCACCTTGTGACATAATCTGTGTCTTCTTTTTGTTAATTGTCAAACCAAATTCAGAACAAGCATTAGAGAATGCAGATCGTAGATGTAATTCTTCCTCAGAGTGTGTTGTAATTGCATCATCATCCACAAAACGCAACTCTCTGATTAGTACTCTCATAATATTGGTCTCATCTGAGCATGAGTGAATATATATATATATATATATATATATATATATATATATATATATATATATATATATATATATATATATATATATATATATATATATATATATATATATATATATATATACCGGCATCCTGATCACGAAAGGCATATTTCAGTAGAAGTGAAAAGTATATTCCATAGACGGTGGGGCTAGTACACAACCTTGCTTAACTCCACTCTTGATTTCAAACTCTTCTGAAGTTGCACCATCAAACTTGATTCTACCCTTCATGCTTGTGTGGAACGATTCTACAATGGACTGTAGAGTTTGTGGGCAGCCAGTTATTTTTAGTACCTTGAACAGACCCTCACGACTGACCAAATCAAATGCCTTTGTGAGGTCAATGAAGGCAATATTGCCTTCACCTCTGTCTTACTCCCAGCTTTATTTGGTCATAATTTCCTTCTTTTTTTCCCATTTTAATTTTTGCTATTTGGTTCCAGTAAATATTTGGGTTCTTTTGCCTTAATTCACCCCAAACAAACGGAATCCCAGGGTATGACGTCACATTCAGGGGTACCTTGCGTTGCGCCGTAGCACGGTGCGCAATTTTATCGGTGTGCAACAGTTGCTCTCGGCGACATCCCCCCCCCCCCCCCCCCCCCCCCCCCCCCCCAACGTAACTGGCAAAATGAAATGCTTGTCAACTCTTGAGACAAGCAGTATACGAAAAGAATGATGATGATCTGTCTGTACGGGAGACGCGAGACCTTGCAGCCATGTGCGCCTTGTCTCAGCGGGAGGATGTCCTGCCAACATACATGGTGAATGTCGTCATCGTCGGCATCTCCATCTGTCCTGACGCTCAGTCCAGTCAGTGATAATCATGATGACATGATTATGAGAACAGTGTCTAGCAGAATGTCAGATGCCATGATACTGCTGCAGAAAAGCAACGCTACTCTCCTTGTCGTGGACAGCTGCTGCTGTTGCTGCCAGTTCCATGATCACACACACACACACACACACACACACGCACGCACGCACGCACGCACGCACGTACGCACAGAGAGAGAGAGAGAGAGAGAGAGAGAGAGAGAGAGAGAGAGACAGAAACGGTTTCCAAAGCAAAAGAAACACTGTGGAGCAATTGAAACGCACTGACACGCACTGTACACGAACACAGAGGAGATTACCGTCAGTGCTAAATATAGCTGGTGACCCTAAATATAGCTGGTGAAGTTTGTTGGGGTGAATTAAGGCAAAAGTACCAATATTTTTTTTATTAAACATACAACATGTATTTGCACACCTCCGAATATTTCGTCTGTTTCTCTGGTGCGCACGGTTCCGACATTATTTGTCCAGCCTTGTTGGTTTACGTGTATGATGGGTGAAGCCATTGTGTAGAATGAGTGTTGTGTCTTCCCTGCCGTTGGTATGCCTCCACCACTGCTGTGTTTTTCCATCGTACAAGACGTAGGTGCAACACCAGTGAGATCCAACGCGTTGAGAAACTATAAACATCGGATCTAGGGATGGTTCAGAAATCTATTTGACATTGCCGGTCTCATCTCTTACCACAGTATCACAGCTTGGGATTGTGAGAGAAGTAGCACATTTGTTTTCAGTTTTTCAGTTTCTGTTCATTGTCCTTATTTTATTCATATTTTCATTCTTCGCAAGAGACAACATTGCAGGTATAAACACATTTCAAGCGAACAAAAGAAAGATACATCATTCGCATTATCGTCGCCGCCATCATCATCCTTAACATTTTCATCATCATCGTCAATGTCCAGTTTGTTGCTGAATGTGTCGACGATCATGCTTCTCAAACTCTAACAATTTCCAACAGAACATATCAAAGCATCTTCCCACCCCATGATGAAACACTACCAGTCATGTTCTCTTAATGTCTTCTAAGATAACGCTTGGACAGGCGATTTGGTGAGTGTGTGTGTATAGGGGGGGGGGGGGGGGTCGTCGTCACTGGAGCGACGGAGTTCCTGCTCATGACGACGCTTTCTGCAGGTCGCCCTTGGAAAAGTGGTTGAGCCATATGGGATAAAATCCGGTTCAATGAAGTATGCATTTTAAAACGCCCTTTAAACTTACATATAGCCAAGAATAAGGAACGAATGTTGTTTTGTCAGTGTTGCCAGAGGCAGTCAGACAAAAATAAACTTTGATAGTCAAAGGCTGTCATCACTAGAACTGACCCAAATCAGAACGAACGAGATGTGTAGACAGACACAAGCGTCTACGCCATTTGCCAATTTATGTGATAATGATGATAATAATGATGTTCATATTTTACATGGATTCTGATCAGACACCGTCTGCTCCAGTTATTTCGACAGCTGCAGTGCACCTGAACTAGTTTATTTTGTGGTTTTATTTCCAGTTATTTTGAGAATTGCATGGCAACTGAACTAGTTCAACTGGTTTCTGTTATAGTCGTCATTAATGTGGATTTTCGTAAGTAACTAAAGTCTGAATATGTGTCTGTTTGTGTGTGTTTCTGTCTGCCTGTTAGTATGTATGGCTGTCTGTAAATCTCTACGTCTGTCCGCCCTTCCCTCAGTCTATCCGCTATCTTATTACCTACCGTTCTGTCTGTCTGTCTGTCTGTCTGTCTGCCTGTCTGCCTGCCTGCCTGCCTGCCTGTCTGTCTGTCTGTCTGTCTGTCTGTCTGTCTGTCTGTCTGTCTGTCTGTCTGTCTGTCTGTCTGTCTTTTGAGACCATCAACAGTTAACTCTCAAACTCTGATATTTGAGCACAATGTTGTACCCTTAGCGCATTAGTTTAAGTCGAAAGTCTTCCCAAACCTCTTATTAGTCAAATCGCCTTCTCTGCACATAATCGTTTCTCCTTAAAGGATCATTCTTTTCTTATCTGTAACTTGTTTACAAATAATATGTTCTCCTGAAAGATAACTCCAACACATTTTTTACTCTTTATACAGCAGATGTTAGTAGATAGTTCAATACTCCATTATCTCAGAGATGTCTCTCAATCTTCGTATAGTCTTGTGTAGAGGTCTCTCGATTTAGGGAAATTACCGAGGTTCCCGTAAATCACACTGTACACTTCTAAGTTCCTCTGTATACCGTTGCTACTTATAGCTGCAAATATACTTAAACAGAAAACAGTTATGTTGTAATCAATTAACATTATCACGTGCAAAACATCATTATGAAAATTCTAACATGACTTTACATGCAACAAAATAAATTTAGACCCGGATCTTCAATGGAAAAATAAAATATAGCTCAATATTCTTTTTCAAATCATGCTTGAACAATTTTATACCGCCATGCAACATTTTTTTTTTTTTTTTTTCGCGTTTCCATCCTGTTTCAGGATATTGCGGTCAACACCAGCATCTTTCAGCTGTATGTTGATTCCTAGGCTAGATTACGCTCATCAGCAAGCCACGACTTTCTGAGCGACCGGCTCCATACTCTCATAAGTCACATACAACACATTATGTCAAACATTCTGCAAAGTGCTTTCACGTGATGTCGACCACACTCCATCACGCAAGAATTTAATTCAAACCACTGTTTCCCCCGTCACCTGCCAATGCCGTACCCGAAATAGATTATGATGTTACAAAAAAGCACAACATTAACAAGGTAAGATAGGACCTCCGAAACCAATCTCTTCTTTTTAAGGTGTTTGTACAATGTGTTAGTTTTCCATTGAACAGGTGTAATATAACTGTTTATTTTACTCAATAGTAGTTAATATATATCAAATTAATCGCTCAATGTGTGTTACCTTCATCTATGAGTCCCAACTCACACACACTTTATTTTAATGTATTAATTTAATAACACAATCAAAGCTAATTATAATACCGTATAATTTACTAAGCTATTAATATATGAATGATAATAACATTAAGTAATAGATAAATATATACTAATACTAATAACTACAACAATCCTAACACTCCGACTTCTTTATTGATCAATAATGTATCACTAACTTATAACACTTCCTAAAATTTTAATCACATATGGAATACTATAATCTTATTGTTCTCATGAATAGCTGGTTTGTTGACTTCGCTGGGTAATTACACACTCAGGAGCACGGAGTTAAATGCATAACACGCTTGCTCTGTAAAACATAAGAATATTCTTCATTCACAATTCTAGTATTTATATTATAACACTTTTTAAAAAAGTCTCTATTTCCTAACAAACACATGTGTAACTAAAACGTATCTTTCATATTGTTATTTCACGTTCTAACAGTTATTAACGGCCACCGAATGTTTATCTTTACGGCCAATCTGTACGGCCCAGCCGTTGTCCATCTCGAAGTGTTCCCGTGTTGATCTCACAAGGACCCGTAAAATGTTTCCAAATTAGGTCAGGTCAAAATGTTCTCTTTTCTGCTGTAGTCTGCCAAAACATCTGATTAGCACAGCTCCCATCATGTGTCTATTAACACACGTTGTATCCAGTACGACGATTATGTTAATAACAGTTCTTATATGTTTAATATTCAACAACAATTGTCTATGCTCATGCCAAAATCTCTACCAGTGTATCAGATGACATTTTTCTTCCGACGTTCTTCTTATGAAAATTGTGTGATTGTCCAAAGATCTTATTATTTACGTTTCTCTGCGTGCTGCAACAGTTATATGTTGTGACGTATCCCGGACGATCACCCATGTGTGCCACGGCGTGATAGATTGTTTGATGCATGGGTTTGATGCCTGGGAGTATATTTTCTCAGCACTGCAATATATAGTCGCCGATATTATTCAATCTTTGCCTTGGTTGATTTCAGCTCATCTTTCTCTGTCGGAGGTACTCACGTCGCTGACTGTAATCAAGACGTCACTTGAAATCAACAGACTGTTTTCATCATTCATTGTCAGTTCTCTCCACAGTCATACGAACAATCATAGTAATGAAATATATGCATACTTAACAGAACTCAGAATTAGTTTCACTCAATTTTACTCACATAATTACTTACTCGGTGTGTCAACTACTCATAGAAAGAACAGATGGTTCAATCACAAATGTGAAGAAGCATTCATTAGGAAAAAGAATGCCAGACATTTATGGTTAAATGACATCAACAACATCCAAAAGGAAGAGCAATATAGAAATCAATGTAAAGAGGCTACAAAAATAGTTCGACAGAAGAAGCGAGAATATATGAGTAATATAATCAAAGATATGGAAACTAATCACCAGAAATACGAATTCAGAAAGTTTTTTAAAGTACTGAAGTCAATGAAACGAGGGCACCAACACAACACATATGGTTTAAAAGACAAAAATGGGAATATGATAAATACCAATGAGGAAATGTGCAACACATGGAAAGAATATTTTGTTGAATTACTAAATTGTGAAGCTCCAAGTAACACTTTCCCACAGGAAGAGGTCCTAACATGTGAACCACAAATTGAAGAACCTGCATTTGAAGAAATCCTATATGTAATCACACGATATCTATGTGATATGTAATCACACGACTTAAAAACAATAAGGCAACAGGAGCTGATGGAATTGCTGCTGAATTTATAAAGGCAGGTGACCATGCATTACATCTAAAGCTATACGAACTAATAATAAAAATCTGGAGGACAGAAGAATTACCCCATGACCGGAAAGAGTCATTATTGATACCTATCTTTAAGAAAGGAGACAAGTTTCAATGTGAAAATTATAGAGAAATATCACTACTGTCCATAAGCTATAAGATACTATCTGCAGTATTACTAAATAGACTAAAACCATATTCAGAAGACATATTAGGTGACTACCAGGCGGGTTTCAGACAAAACAGATCAACAATAGATCAGATATTTATCTTACGCCAAATAGCCGAGATAAATTGGGAATATGAAAGAGATCTCCATAACATTTTTGTGGATTTAAAAAAAGCTTATGATAAGGTCCATAGGAATAGTCTATGGAATGCTATTCAGGAATTTGGAATACCAAGGAAATTAATCAACATGACCAGACTATGCATGTGAGATACTTATAATATAGTAACAATTAAAGGCAGGAAATCATACCCTTTCTAAATAACATCTGGCTTGAAAAAAGGTGATGCACTATCGCCGCTACTCTTCAATCTGGCTCTAGAGAAAGTTATAAGGAAGATTGGGGAGGAATGTGATATTGGAGGAACATCCAAGCTGCTTGGTTATGCAGATGATATAGATATTATAGGGGAAGATGAACAAAAGACATTGGAAATATTGACTCACTTAAAGGAAAAGGCCCAACAGATGGGACTGGTTATCAACCAAGATAAGATAGAATATATGGTAATTTCAAGAGAAGGAATGGCTAACAACTCTGGCCACATACAAGTAGATAATATGACAATTAAAAGAACGGAAACATACAAATACCTGGGTACAATCTTCAACTGCTCCAACATCCTAAGAGAAGAAATACAGACTAGAATCAATTCTGGAAATAAGATATACTATGCACTACAACATCTACTAAAATCAAATGCGCTATCTCGTAACACCAAAATCACAATATACAAAACACTGATCAGAACAGTTGTGCTGTATTGCTCTGAAACCTGGAGTACAACGAAAGGAGACGAAGCCTTGTTACAACCCTTTGAGAACAAAGTTTTAAGACGCATTTTTGGACCCATTAGGGACACACAAAGTGGAGAGTGGAAAAGAAGAAGTAACAAAGACATTTATGACCTGTTTAAGTCCCTTCTAATCACTGGTATAACGAAGGCTAATAGACTACAATGGCTGAGGCATATAGAATGAATGGAAGATAATAGGGAAACAAAACTCGCTTACACTCAGGAAATAAATGACCGTAGACGCCGAGGTAGACCAAGAAGACGGTGGAGAGATAATACATGTACAGACCTACAAGCACTTGGAATCAACAACTGGCAAGAGAAGGTCAACCAGAGAGACGAATGGAGACAGATTGTATCTGCGGCAAAGAACCTCAATGGCTCGGAACGCTGAAGAAGACAAAGAATTACTGCCATCGCAAACTACTGAGGGTAATCTTGCCAGGAAATCAACAATCAGCTGAAAGGTGTTGACAGCGATGGCCTGTAAAGGATATGCAAACATTTTAATTACTGCCATCAGATGTTCAACTTTTACATCATACGTATACACTATTTCTATCTCTGCGCATGTAAAATGCAGAATCTTTGAGGTAATTTCTATATTCAGACCGTGGTGTGTTCCGCACCGGACAACAACCCTAACTAGAATGAATCTGAATGCCCTGGTTACCTTCGCGACCTGTCTTTACTCACACCGGTTACACCCTCAGCGTGACTCTCGTGATCCACGATTGGCACGTCCCTCAGCGTGACCATATTTCATCGTGCCATGAGCTACAACTTGACTCAAGGCATGCTACCTATGCCTGACACCCCAGTACCCCCTCCCAAATCTCACTATGTATTATGTATATATTCTAGTGTATCATTACGCATTCTAGTGTATTATGTACACATGGGCCTGGACCATTAGGCAGGGTAGTGCTGGACGATAAGGCGGGCGTGGCCTGCGTCCTGTGGGATCATGAGTGTAGCGTGGAGGGACAAATACACCAGCATTGCCTGGGGTGATCGGTGCTGCAGGGTGTAACGAAACAGTCTCGTGCCTTTTAGTACTTCGGGGAAAGGCCGGACGGATACATAATCAGATTACAGCTTATTAGTATTGGAACTCTTCGCTGTTTGTTGAAAATGAGGACGGAGCACATATAGGAATGTCCTGAGTGATGTCGTGTCGATTCTTAGTTCAACTCAAGTTGGTTCAGCCTATACACCGGATACTTGGACTAAAATGTTGTCTTCACATACCTGACTTGGGAACGTAAATTACAAGTACCTCTGATGTCGGAGTAGTTTCGTATGATGGCGAGAAACACTGAGATTCAGTCCAGTGCTACTAGAAGTAGTGTTTATGGACTACTTTTGAGGTAAATGTCAGTGAGCGCAAAAAAAAAAAAACAACAACAACAAACTCAATTCATTGCTACCATGTAGATACTAAGCCGTATACTATAACGACATTAACGTTTTACCCGTGCCTATTGTCGACAGTTCACGCTCAAAGGTTTGTGAGAGGGTGTGTCTTCGAAAGTAGTTCGAGGCTGAGGTCTAATGATGCGACATTTACTGTACGAGATATCGACTTCACGCTGTGCACCCACTATATCTACGCCTCTGCCAAAGTTGACGTAACCGGTTTAACTGTGGTGCCTGCCGAGCGAGCTTCCGAAGAAGGTCCAATTGGATTGTACAGGTAAGCGCCATAGATTATCGTCTGTTGAATAGAGGAAGTAGTATGTTGCTAAGGTGTGCTGTCATCACACTATGCAATTTATGGAAGTCAAAGGAAGATACAATTAGCAGCTGATGTAGAATTGTTAACTCCAGTGTTACATCTGGTAAACCTGGATCAGAAACACAGAGAACAGCTACATGAATTACTAATAAACTGCAAACATTTGCTAATTGGGGCATGTGTAAAATAGAATAAATAAAATGTTATAAAATATAAAATGTTGTGAAAAAATGAATGGGCTCAAGAACTGAAAAAACACGACGGACTGTCACAATGTAATATTAACACTTGGTCGTGAGGGCAGGGAATGAGCAGCGGGCCGCAACAACTAATCCAGAGCAGCACACATCAAGGTGACAGTAATCTATACTGATGGGCCAGTGGTGAGAAACATAGGTAGTTGTTAGGGTATTGCGAAAGCTACGACCTCCAGCATGAGAATAGTGGTGGAAGCAGTAACATAGTGGCATTCCGTTGGCTAGAGGAGACCACTGCAACACACATTGTCTTCATCACGGACTCAAGGAGTATGCTTAGTAAGGTGGAGAAAGGAATGTTTCATGTGGAATGCCTATCCTCGCTTCAGAGGTCACAGATTTTGAGAATTGTATAAATGTTTTGCTCTGGCCATGCGGGGTTGCGGGGTAATGAACAGGCTGATATGCTGGTTTCAGAAGTCACAGACTGAGAATTGTATGGATGTTTTGCTCTGGCCATGCGGGGGTGTGGGGTAATGAACAGGCTGATAGGCTGGCAGAGATTGCACCTTTTGTTGGTAGATTACCTATGGACAAGACAGAGGTGGTCTTGATCCTATGGGACTGGGTGAAGAAGGCGGGGAAACAGTTTGAGAACCAGCATAAGGAAAGAATGAGATTGCGGGGTATCGGCAAGGGTTCTGGAAGAATCTCATCAAGGAGGTGAAAGACAAGGCGCACTTTCAATCAGATTTCGGCAGGAAAAACTTGTAGTATAACTCCTCGCTGGCTGTTGAACGAGGGCATGGAGCGCGAATGGGAATATCCTGCGTGCATGTATCACTACATGGAACAACTGCAACAGATCAGGCTGAGTACGGCGGGATGGCGTGCCCAGACCAGCATACCCCAACACCTCGAGTCAGGTTTAGAGAAATCTCAGCGTGGTAGGGGGCTTGTAAGGCTGCTTAATGCGGGAATGTCAGCGGGGCTGTAGTGCAACTAGTAGAGATAAAATAAACCAATCGGGTTTCACTGCAAGGAGTTGGTTATGGTGTTTCCTGTTGTGTCTGGCCGGGAAACGTCCATGGTTAAGAGTTGTTGCATGAGAGTTGAGGTCGCACGAGGTAGATGTGAAGGTCACTCAGGTGTCTGGCTCAATGACAGTACTTATAAACTCACATGTTTATCAAGAAAAGCGTGATGCTGGGTTACTTCCGAGAGTAACGAGAAAAGCCTGATAAAGCTATTCACAGATAGAAGGGTATTTAAGAGCAGCAAGTTGCAACATTACACTGAGACTTGGGGAGAGATTGAGAGACGGACACATTTTGGAATAGGCTTAGAGATATTTGAGGAGACAATTCTAAGATTTGTAATACTACATATATTTGGGGAGAGAAATTGAGGACGGAGACACAGTTTTGGAGAGTTGAAGGCGAGATAGATTAAAGACTTCAGAAGATTTTAGAAGGATATAGTTTTAGAGAGAGAGAGAGAGAGAGAGAGAGAGAGAGAGAGAGAGAGAGAGAGAGAGAGAGAGAGAGAGAGAGAGAGAGAGAGAGAGAGAGAGGGGAGAGAGGGGGGGGGGGAGTTAGTATTTAGAACCTAAACAAACGTGAGAGTCAATTTTTGGACTTACGTATACATAGATTTTGAAACTATAGGTTTTGAGAGGGAATATGAAGTTTAGCTATTCAGCTGGAAGTTAGCATCTAGAGTTAACCCATAGGAAATCGGTTGAAAGGCGAGAAGTCGTGAGTGGAGAATGCTGATGAGAATTTAACAACCTAGCCCGGTGAAGTCGATTCAGATGTTTGTGCCGATGTACTTACTATTTTATTGGAAATGGCCTGTTTGTAGTGTCAGAGAGTTAAGGTAAGACAGATACAAGTCAGTACCAACATGACAGTCAGCCATCAGGGACTGCAGTATGAGACACATAGGATATGTACCGAGACAGGTCATGATTATAGACAGACACCAATGGGTCAGGGAAAGGTGAGCATGCAACTCAGCACAGACCCGAGACGGACAGACCGAGGGAGGTCAGGCATGAATCATGGGGCTTGAGAACACGTGATAAAAAAGACCGGATCACGAAGCGGACAGACTATGATTGACCAGCGACTGAGAAGGGCGTGTTTGGGAGACGACTGCGTGTATCAGATTCGATAGACGTGTGAAAGATACGATTGTGTAACTGTTATAATACAAGAGATACGACTGCAAGATGACATGCGTGATCTGATTGAGTGAGACGCTGTATGCCATTTGAGTGTCATGACGAGATTTTATACGAGTGCGAGAGGATGTATATAGATTGATGATGTACATACTTATGCTCTGTCAACTGTCCGACATTATTTAATTGAGTCGGCATTTCATTGTTGTGTAACGAGCGAGACCTATTGTATTGGCGACACTCGTGAACAGTTAATAAACATTCTAGCTTGAAATGGATCACGAGGCTGCCTCGGTGGTGAAGATTTGTGCGTGAAGAAAGAGACATATACTTGTCACAGACCCTTGTATATGTATCGAAGTGAAATTAGGTCTATGACAAGAAGCATTGGTGAATGTGGCTTTATAAAAGAACATTTCCGTCTACGGTGTTTATCTTCAGTTCATATATTTAAAAAGGATCGGTTATTGTTGTTCGTTTGTTACCGATGTTACACACGAGAATTGCGAGCAGCAGATCATGTGATGAATAATAATGAACCACCTACGATACGATCAAAATACACCACGTGGAAACAGCAAGAGAGAAGAGGTCTTCTGCTGTTACAGGCATGTTGATTTGACACAGTAACCTGATGGTAACAGTTGCAGTGGCTGTGATGGCTATAAAACACGCCCCTGGTGGAGGATGTTGCTGCTATAAAAGACAACAGATAATGATCGCGTGCATGTATCACAACATGGAAAAACACAACAGCTGATGAACACTTGCGTGTGTCACTACATGGAACAACACAACAGTTGATGAACACTTGCATGTATCATTACAAGGAACAACACAACAGCTGATGAACACGTGTATGCATCACTACATGGAACAACAAATCAGCTGATGAACCCTTGCATGTATCATTACATGGAACAACACATCGGCTGATAAACACTTGTATTTATCACTACATGGAACAATACAAAAGCTGATGAACACTTGCATGTATCACTACATGTAAAACACAACAGCTGATGAACACGTGTGTGCATCACTACATGGAACAAGAAAACAGCAGATAAACACTTGCATGTGTCACTACATGGAAAAACACAACAGCTGATGAACCCTTGCATGTATCACTACATGGAACAATACAAAAGCTGATGAACACTTGCATGTATCACTACATGGAACAATACAACAGCTGATGAACACTTGCATGTATCACTACATGGAACAATACAAAAGATGATGAACACTTGCATGTATCACTACATGGAACAATACAACAGCTGATGAACACTTGCATGTATCACTACATGGAACAATACAACAGCTGATGAACACTTGCATGTATCACTACATGGAACAATACAAAAGCTGATGAACACTTGCATGTATCACTACATGGAAAACACAACATCTGGTAAACAGCTGCATATATCATTACATACCATTTATCCAACGGGTTTAAGATCTAAATACACTGCTTCAATCCCAACAACATCAACATAACAAAACACGGCAACACCATTTACGTTTCAGCAAATATATGTTACTTGTCTTTGTTTCACAGACAGTTCAATGATGGAAAGAAGAAACTAACAGGGACAAAAACAATACTGTCAGTTGGAGGAGAAGATGCCGCTAACGATGCCGCGTTTGAATCCCTCTACAATAAAGATTCATCCTTCCAGCAGTTTTCACAACAAGCTGTTAGATATGTCAAGGATCAAGGATTTGATGGGATTAACATTCACTGGGAAATGGCTAATGACAACAGCGGTAAAACAAAACTTCCAAAGCTGCTCCAGGTATGTGATATTTCGAAGTGGAAATGAATTTATTCTTGTCTTCTGATTAAGAAACAATAAGCTTGTTCTTTTATTAATGGTAACATCTAAGAAGACAGTTGCATGTTCTTTACACAACATCGCAGTCAATCCCTGTAGTTTACTTTTTTTTATGTTTGTAATTTTCCTAGGTTCCATGGTTTCCCATTGTTTTCTTAACCACCGACACTCTAGCCATTGTTAGAATATCATGGCAAAACGGCCTGGTAACATATTAACTGATACTGAATCCGGTAGCGTGACATTGAAAGGCGTTTACTACCCCTTGGTTACAGATGCTGGAAACACCCCAAGGACATGTCCTAAATAGCAGTGTCATTTAAAGTTTGGAGTATTAATCTAGTTAGTTAGTCTAATTAGTGGGTGGCGGGTTGGGGGGTATCCCATATCAAAGGAGAAGTAAGGTGCATCCTTCCCTCCGCTAGCCTACAGGAACCCTTGGGCAACGTGGAGTACCCGTTTAGCCTCCCGATCAGGGTTACGTGAAGCCATGTGTGCAGGTAGTGGATGAGGTTGAAGAGCAGACGACAGATAGTTGTGGTTTATGGTCTCCAGCTTCACGACGGTAGGCAGAGGATCTCTTTTTTGAGGAGACAATGGCTACGGTCATTGACCAGTATGGTCACTGCTAAGAAGGAAAGCAATGGCAAACTACCTTCTTCACATATGACAAGAAAATTATGTTTTCCGATATAATCGACATTAAAACAAACGGCGTAAATAGGTGCTCTAAAGGAGCAGCCTTGCCCGGTAGGGATAGTGATGTGCACTAGAAGACTCCAGATCGTCAGCAGGCTACTAGATGTAGCATCATATACATGACACGAGTACCATATACCTTTGTCTAGCACCATATACCTGAGCCAAGCACCAAATACCCTAGTCTAGCACCATATACCTTTGTCTAGCACCATATAACATAGTATAGCACTATATAACTGAATCTAGCACCAGATACCTGAGTCTAGCACCATATACCCTAGTCTAGCACCATAAACCATAGTGTAGCACCATATACCATAGTCTAGCACCAGATACCTGAATCTAGCACCAGATACCTGAGTCTACCACCATATAACTTAGTCTAGAACCACATACATGAGTCTAGCACCGTATACCCTAGTCTAACACAATATACTTAAATCTAGTACCATATACCTGAGTCTAGCACCATATAACCTAGTCTAGAACCATATAACTGAGTCTAGCACCATATAGCTGAGTCTAGCACCATATACCTGAATCTAGCACCATATACCGTAGTCTAGAACCATATACCTAAGTCTAGCACCATATACCCTAGTCTAGAACTATATACGTGAGTCTAGCACTATATTCCTAAGTATAGCACCATATACCTAAATCTAGCACCATATACCCTAGTCTAGAACCATATACAATAGTCTAGCACCATATACCAGTGTCTAGCAACGTATACCCTAGTCTAGCAAAATATACCTGAAATTAGCACCATATACCCTAGTCTAGCACCATATACTATAGTCTAGAACCATATACCTGAGTCTAGCACCATATATCGCAGTCTAGCACCACATACCCTAGTCTAACAAAATATACCATAGTCTAGAACCATATAATAATAATAATAATAATAATAATAATAATAATAATAATAATAATAATAAGTCTTTATTTTCAAAGGGTTAAGAATTGGGCACGCAGGCCCGTCTGACATTCTGTCTGCCCTTCTTCTCTATTTCCTCTCATACATTCTTTCATTCAACATCACTTATGAAGCAACTTTTGACAACAAAAGAACATTAAAACGCATGAAAAATAATCAATAACAAATGACTCACTGAGGCAGTGTTTAACATGGGCATTATAAATACCTAAGGAGGGTGTAACGTGCCATACATAAGGGAATGTTTTTTGGCTTGTTGTCGTTTGAGATAAGTTACCATTATTGTCTTTTTTGTGTTGTTTGTTATGGGGGCATGTAGTCTGTACTAAGGTAGTGTTCAAACAGGTTGCGAATGTATGTATCATGATTGGTGGTGTCTTTGATTTCTTGTGGAAGATTTTCCACAACTGAGCGGCAGAGTATGCTAAGCTTGTTTTATATAAGTCTATCCTAGGTTTAGGGACATGAAGTATATTTAGTCGTTTAGTCTAGCGTTATATTTAAACAATGGCCAAAGGTAGCTTGGAGCATTTTGAAATAGGATTTTGTGAGTTAGTTTGGTCTTATTAAAAAGCAGGCGCTTGTGGAGTGGCAGTAACCGGAGACGTTTATATAGGTTAGAATTGTCGGTAAGCTTTTCACCATTAATTAAACGCACTGCCCTTTTCTGGAGTGAATATAGGCGTTTTGTTATTGATTTGGAGCATCCATCCCAGACTGTGGAGCAGTAATCAATATGTGTTTGTATATGAGAAGTATAGAATATCTTTCTTGTGTTTTCGTCAAGGAAATTTTTAATTTTGGCAAGTTGGTATACTTTTTTGGCTATTTGTTTAACTAGAGCATGAACATGTGAGTTAAAAGTTATATTTTGATCTATGATAACACCCAGTGTCTTGTGCTCGGTGACACTTTCTACAGGCGTGCTGCCAATGTGCAGCTGAAGAGTTCTCTGCGAGTTTAGAGTGTGAAGTCTTTGCCTGGTTCCTATTAACATAGACTTTGATTTAGTAATGTTAATTTGCATGCGGTTTGCATGACTCCAGTTAACTACACTATTTATTTCCTGTTGCAAGGATAATTCTAGCACATTACGATCAACAGTGTTTGTATATACTGTGCAGTCATCAGCAAATAGATCGCAGGACGACGACAGATTTAATGGAAGATCATTTATATAAATGGCAAATAATAGAGTGCCAAGAATAGACCCCTGAGGTACTCCAATATTAATGGTAATGGCTTGAGATAAAACTTTATTGTGTGATACTACTTGCTTTCTGTCTAATAAGAATGATTTTATTAATGTCACTATATTAAAACTTAATTTCATTGTTTCTAGTTTTTTAATTAGAATAGTATGATCTATCATATCGAATGCTTTCCTAAAGTCTATAAACACCGCTCCACATAGAGTATTGTTGTTAATATTTTGATGCCAGTTTTCTATCATGTTTGTTAGTGCCGTATGGCAAGAATATTTTGGCCGAAATCCTGACTGACTGTCAACTATCAGTTTATGGCGAACTAAGTGATCTAGTGTTGTTTTGTGGATGTGCTTTTCTAGCGGTTTGGATAATGAGGATAATATGGAAATTGGTCTATAATTACTCATGAGACGATCGTCTAGAGGACCAGCTTTTAAATGAGGATACACTTTAGCGATTTTAAAGGCTGATGGGAAGTGACCTCTGGTTAGACATTGATTATATATAAAAGTTAGTGACTCGCAGATCGCCGGTGCAGCATGGCGAAGGATCCGACTACTAATTCCATCTAGTCCTGATGAGTTATTTGTTTTTAGATTACGGAGATGAGTAAATACTTCAGTTGTCGTCATTAGCGGTATGTTGGAGGAAATGTGTCCATAGCATTTGTTCTCACAGAATGATGATAATAAAGATATGTCATGAGGAGGCATTTGGTATTGCAGCCTTCAGTTGGTTTATGTCGGACTGAAAGTATCTACTGAATTGATCACATGTAACCTGATTTGATGGTAATGATTGTGATGATTTGTGTTTGTTTGTCAAGGTATTAATTGCTTTCCATATATCTTTAGTGTTGGTTTTATCTATTACTATGTTCTTAAAATAGTTTTTCTTTTCCTTCCGAATAACATATTGAACTTTGTTTCTCAGACTACGGTACATAGTTAGATCTCTATTTTTGTGAGCCCTGTCGCGATCTCTCATAAGTTCAACTACCTCCTGTGTGATCCACGGGAGCTTTGTGTGATGTTTAACACGAACTTCCTTAAATGGAACATGTTTATCCAATATACTTAGAAAGGTCTTTAGCCAGTGGTCCAGTGCTCGTCTGGGTCAGGAAGCTGGTAAACATAATCTAGAGATGAGTTGACCAAATCTTGTAAGAAGACGTCTCGATTGAAATTTTTGTAATTTCTATATTTTATGCTTATATGTTTGTGTTTGGGAGATTTGGTGCCCCTTTTCGACCACGTGCAACATACTGGATAGTGATCGCTCATTGCATTAATAGGTACACTACATTCTGTGATGTTATCAGCACACGTAGTATAAATATGATCTATAAGTGTTGCAGATGATTTATTGATTCTAGTGGCTTGTTTGACTAACTGTTGGAAATTATGTGACTCTATTATGTTTTCCCAGGTTTTGTTTGATTTGTTAGCATCTATGTTGAAGTCACCTAGCAATATTATTTCCCTAGCATTACTAAAGACTACATCCATCATAGTGGTGAATTGTTCATACCATATATTTCCTGCACTGGGGTTTCGATAAAGATAGCCAACTACTAGCGGTATGCAATTTTGAAGTTTAACCTCTATCCATACACACTCAATCTCACAGGTTTCAAAGTCTAGCCTGCGGTGGGCGTTAAGCGAGTTGGAAATATAAACTGCAATACCCGTCTCTTGTTTCTGATAGGGATCTCTTCTAATGGTTTTAAAACCTCTGATAGCGATGTCATCATCTGAGATATTGCCATTTAATCGACTTTCGCTAACGCCAAACATGTGAAAATTTTGATTAAGTATAAGTGATAGTTCGGGCAGCTTCCCTAATAGATGGCATATGTTTACATGCCGATTCTGAGCCCATTATTCCTGAGCCAGTGTTCGTACTTATTAGACATTTCAACAATGCGTAATCACAAGTTTAAAAGCAAAACACACACACACAAATTGAATACAACTTACGTCCCTTACTACAAAACACACTCTAAAGTACAGAGAAACAGTAATATCTCTGTAAATATATAAAAATACGTACACAGATCCGTAAGGAAGAGCAGTGAAGACCCCCTCACTCACCGTGAAAACACAATTATAATTATTATAAAAGCTATACAGCTAAGTACTATCAATTAATATAAAGTCAAAACCAGTCAATGTTTGTAATACCTTATAACCTAATACGTTACTAGATCAAGTTATAACCAAATATGCAGATAAACGTTTAAGGAGAGGCTCTTTCTTGTACCGAGATCCGGTGTAGCTTTGTCCTAAGTTGCTAGTAAATACCAGGTTGTGTTGGTTGTTGGTATAGCGACATTATAAGTGCTTGACGAAGTGTAGCTGGGCTATACCGTGTGAGGTGCAACCATTCTGGATTACAATTAAATGGGTACTGATGATGTCTCATGAGTATGTAATGACTACCAACTAGAGCCTCTGGTTGGTGGCTAACAGGAGGTTGTGCTGGCACGTCGTTGTTGCTGAGAGTCGGATCCTTTCTGGGGAGAATAGGAATCATATCTTCGTAATTATTACCCTCCTGTGTGAAAGACGACGTATTTAACGGACTTGGTGTTGTGGTAGTGTCCCGTCTGGCTTGGATTTCAGGTGCAGTGGTTATGAGTGTTCTGCACACTTCTGTCCTATTGGTACTTGATGTGACGGGAGTATGTCGTCTGGCTTGAGTTTCAGGAGTAGCTAAAAGTGTCCGGCGCGATCCCGTATTGGATGTATGGTATGTCCGTTATGGATATTTTAAATTCTTGGCGAGAAAACTGGTGCCCAATGTAGATAAATGTATTTGATCCTTGTAAAGACTCTTTTTTGGTGCACCAGCCTGTGAAGTGAATGATGCTGTATTGTTGATGAATTGTATCTTGAGAACAGAACTTCTGCAACATGTTGTTATTTATGTCAGCTAGACGGCGCTGGTGTCCATAACTCGGTGATATGATGGAGGAGAAGAAAATGGATGAGTTAGGAAAAGTGTGACGTAATCCGTTCAAGAGTGCCAGCAGTTGAGACCCTGTGATTTGTTGGTTGTTCATGGTGTCGGTGATGCCAATATGTACGCTTGCCCTTCTGACGCTATGATTAACAGCCAACCTGCTAATCTTGTCTGTTAGCCGGTCTACACCAGCCCCAGGCAGTGGGATTATTGAAACAATGTCTTTGTCTGATGTGGCCATCCTGTCGCTGTATAAACCTTTCATTAAGGAATCGCCTAGTATAATATGTGTACAGTCAGGTCGTGCTGCCTGTACATGTTGGTTGTCAGCACGTCTCGACCGTTGTTTCATCCATTTCCGATTATCAGCAGTCTTTATATCTTCATGTGGTTCTCCCGATGTATCTTGTTGGCTTGTCTTGCCCGTTTGCAGCATGTTAAAGCACTGTAAGTTTTCTGGTGACTTTTCTTGAAGTACTTCAAACCTATTACTTATTTTGACGTCAATGGGGTAGACCGCTTGTTGTTGTTTATCTTCGTCTGCACATTGAGGTGTTTGTTGTTGTTTATCTTCCGCTGCGCGTTGAGTTGTTTTCATAGTGATTATCTGTTCTGGGTGGGATTTAGCTTCCCCAAGATGTCCCAAGGATGAAGCGGTTGCTTGAGAATTACATGCTTCTTCGGTTTGGTTTGTAGAGGACGCATTCTGTAAGATTTGAACTGTATTTCTCAGCAGCAAATTTTCGTCTCGCAGGAGTGCGACTTCTGTCTTGAGAGCATTGTAATCACTGCTTATCTTGTTGTTTGCTTCAATGTTGGTTGAAACAGTGACAATGAGCGCCTTTAGTGATTGTTCTAGTTCCTCAATGCGCTGTTTACAGTCGCACGAATGTCAATTGATAGTTAAGATGCTATTGTTATCTGAGGCAGGTACTTCTTCAACAATGTCAACATTGGGTTCTATGTTGTTTGGATACGCTCCATTGGGTATTCAATAGCCAAGAGCGCTGGTGGGTTGGCAGGCCTCGTGTTGATGTTGTCATGTACACTCATCGTATGTGTAGATTCGGTGAACGTCTGTGTCGAGTTTTCAAGTTCAACAAAATCTACTTTTAGCCAGGAATTAATGTTTTCATTGCTGCCCTGTGTCATGAGTTTATTTTTACTGCGGTACAAATGTATCTTAATCACTGGCGTCGTAATCAGATCCTCAACGTGGGCCCCGTGTTTATCTTGCCTGTGTTCAATTAGTTCAAGCCTGTAGTAGTTGAGTAGGCAAGTTCGGAATGCCTCATAATAGAGTGTGTTGTTGAAGGAAATAGTAACACACTGTCCTGAGTTGGTGTGTTTGACGACTAGGCCGTTGGGATTTATGCACTTGGATAGCTTATTCTTCACGGCCCTCTCTTTGTTTAGTGTGTAAGTTTTATTGACAGCCGATCGTAAACCTGAGCGAGTCCTTTCACCATTCACTTCCAATACGGAGCACTCTCCTTCCCCTGACATTATTGCATAATATTACGACTAACTAAACTTGAAGAACGCAGCAATCGCATTGTTATCTAGCCACGCCGCGGGCAATTTGAGGTCCCGTGGTTGTATCTGACACGCCTCGTGCACTTGATTGGTTGAAATTTAATAGTGTTCAACTATCACTCGAAATGAATATTAGATATAACCCACATTTTTGCGATAATAAACACTTGTATTAATCTAAAAACTATTTCACCACATCCTCAGAATCACAACGAGCACATTGATATAAAAATCCATGATAGGTGATTCGGCTTGCAGTAATAATAATCCGAGAAGTAAGAGATAAGCACCATATACACTAGTCTAGCACCATATAATATAGTTTAGCACAATATACCTGATTCTAGAACCATATACACTAGTCTAGCACCATATAACTGAGTCTAGCACCATATACCTAAGTCTAGCTCCATATACCCTAGTCTAGCACCATATACACTAGTCTAGCACCATATACCATAGTCTAGCTCCATATACCTGTGTCTAGCGTCATATACTCGAGTCTAGCACCGTATACGCTATTTCAGCACCATATACCATAGTCTAGACCATATACAATAGTCTAGTACCATATAGCTGGATCTAGCACCATATATCTGATTCTAGCATAATATAACTGAGTCTAGCACCATATACCTGAGTCTAGCACCATATAGTTGAGTCAAGCACCATATACCTGAGTCTAGCACCATATACCCTAGTCTAGCACCATATACTATAGCCTAGCACCATATACCATAGTCTAGCATCATATACCCTAGTCTAAAAGCTGATGAACACTTGCATGTATCACTACATGTAAAACACAACAGCTGATGAACACGTGTGTGCATCACTACATGGAACAAGAAAACAGCAGATAAACACTTGCATGTGTCACTACATGGAACAACACAACAGCTGATGAACCCTTGCATGTATCACTACATGGAACAATACAAAAGCTGATGAACACTTGCATGTATCACTACATGGAACAATACAACAGCTGATGAACACTTGCATGTATCACTACATGGAACAATACAAAAGATGATGAACACTTGCATGTATCACTACATGGAACAATACAACAGCTGATGAACACTTGCATGTATCACTACATGGAACAATACAACAGCTGATGAACACTTTGCATGTATCACTACATGGAACAATACAAAAGCTGATGAACACTTGCATGTATCACTACATGGAAAACACAACATCTGGTAAACAGCTGCATATATCATTACATACCATTTATCCAACGGGTTTAAGATCTAAATACACTGCTTATCAATCCCAACAACATCAACATAACAAAACACGGTCAACACCATTTTACGTATTCAGCAAATATATGTTACTTGCTCTTGTTTCACAGACAGTTCAATGATGGAAAGAAGAAAACTAACAGGGACAAAAACAATACTGTCAGTTGGAGGAGAAGATGCCGCTAACGATGCCGCGTTTGAATCCCTCTACAATAAAGATTCATCCTTTCCAGCAGTTTTCACAACAAGCTGTTAGATATGTCAAGGATCAAGGATTTGATGGGATTAACATCACTGGGAAATGGCTAATGACAACAGCGGTAAAACAAAACTTACCAAAGCTGCTCCAGGTATGTGATATTTCGAAGTGGAAATGAATTTATTCTTGTCTTCTGATTAAGAAACAATAAGCTTGTTCTTTTATTAATGGTAACATCTAAGAAGACAGTTGCATGTTCTTTACACACCATCGTCATCAATCCCTGTAGTTTACTTTTTTTATGTTGTAATTTTCCTAGGTTCCATGGTTTCCCATTGTTTTCTTAACCACCGACACTCTAGCCATTGTTAGATATCATGGCAAAAACGGCTGGTAACATATTAAATGATACTGAATCGCGTAGCGTGACATTGAAAGCGTTTACTACCCCTTGGGTTATCAGATGCTGGAAACACCCCAAGGACATGTCCTAAATAGCAGTGTCATTTAAAGTTGGGAGTATTAATCTAGTTAGTTAGTCTAATTAGTGGGTTGGCGGGTTGGGGGGTATCCCATATCAAAGGAGAAGTAAGGTGCATCCTTCCCTCCGCTAGCCTACAGGAACCCTTGGGCAACGTGGAGTACCCCGTTTAGCCTCCCGATCAGGGTTACGTGAAGCCATGTGTGCAGGTAGTGGATGAGGTTGAAGAGCAGACGACAGATAGTTGTGGTTTATGGTCTCCAGCTTCACGACGGTAGGCAGAGGATCTCTTTTTTATGAGGGACAATGGCTACGTGTCATTGACCAGTATGGTCACTGCTAAGAAGGAAAGCAATGGCAAACTACCTTCTTCACATATGACAAGAAAATTATGTTTCCGATTAATCGACATTAAACAAACGCGTAAATAGGTGCTCTAAAGGAGCAGCCTTGCCCGGTAGGGATAGTGATGTGCACTAGAAGACTCCAGATCGCTCAGCAGGCTACTAGATGTAGCATCATATACATGACACGAGTACCATATACCTTTGTCTAGCACCATATACCTGAGCCAAGCACCAAATACCCTAGTCTAGCACAATCATACCTTTGTCTAGCACCATATAACATAGTATAGCACTACTATAACTGAATCTAGCACCAGATACCTGAGTCTAGCACCATATACCCTAGTCTAGCACCATAAACCATAGTGTAGCACCATATACCATAGTCTAGCACAGATACCTGAATCTAGCACCAGATACCTGAGTCTACCACCATATAACTTAGTCTAGAACCACATACATGAGTCTAGCACCGTATACCCTAGTCTAACACAATATACTTAAATCTAGTACCATATACCTGAGTCTAGCACCATATAACCTAGTCTAGAACCATATAACTGAGTCTAGCACCATATAGCTGAGTCTAGCAACCATATAACCTGAATCTAGCACCAATATACCGTAGTCTAGAACATATACCTAAGTCTAGCACCATATACCCTAGTCTAGAACTATATACGTGAGTCTAGCACTATATTCCTAAGTATAGCACCATATACCTAAATCTAGCACCATATACCCTAGTCTAGAACCATATACAATAGTCTAGCACCATATACCAGTGTCTAGCAACGTATACCCTAGTCTAGCAAAATATACCTGAAATTAGCACCATATACCCTAGTCTAGCACCATATACTATAGTCTAGAACCATATACCTGAGTCTAGCACCATATATCGCAGTCTAGCACCACATACCCTAGTCTAACAAAATATACCATAGTCTAGAACCATATAATAATAATAATAATAATAATAATAATAATAATAATAATAATAATAATAAGTCTTTATTTTCAAAGGGTTAAGAATTGGGCACGCAGGCCCGTCTGACATTCTGCCCTTCTTCTCTATTTCCTCTCATACATTCTTTCATTCAACATCACTTATGAAGCAACTTTTGACAACAAAAGAACATTAAAACGCATGAAAAATAATCAATAACAAATGACTCACTGAGGCAGTGTTTAACATGGGCATTATAAATACCTAAGGAGGGTGTAACGTGCCATACATAAGGGAATGTTTTTTGGCTAGTTGTCGTTTGAGATAAGTTACCATTATTGTCTTTTTTGTATTATTTGTTATGGGGGCATGTAGTCTGTACTAAGGTAGTGTTCAAACAGGTTGCGAATGTATGGATCATGATTGGTGG
The DNA here is from genome assembly GCA_014155875.1 of Cepaea nemoralis. Taxonomy (NCBI): domain Eukaryota; kingdom Metazoa; phylum Mollusca; class Gastropoda; order Stylommatophora; family Helicidae; genus Cepaea; species Cepaea nemoralis. The sequence continues at coordinate 92,467 of JACEFZ010027610.1, read as the reverse complement.
TGTCTTTGATTTCTTGTGGAAGATTGTTCCACAACTGAGCGGCAGAGTATGCTAAGCTTGTTTTATATAAGTCTATCCTAGGTTTAGGGACATGAAGTATATTTAGTCGTTCGCTATGTCTAGCGTTATATTTAAACAATGGCCAAAGGTAGCTTGGAGCATTTTGAAATAGGATTTTGTGAATTAGTTTGATCTTATTAAAAAGCAGGCGCTTGTGGAGTGGCAGTAACCGGAGACGTTTATATAGGTTAGAATTGTCGGTAAGCTTTTCACCATTAATTAAACGCACTGCCCTTTTCTGGAGTGAATATAGGCGTTTTGTTATTGATTTGGAGCATCCATCCCAGACTGTGGAGCAGTAATCAATATGTGTTTGTATATGAGAAGTATAGAATATCTTTCTTGTGTTTTCGTCAAGGAAATTTTTAATTTTGGCAAGTTGGTATACTTTTTTGGCTATTTGTTTAACTAGAGCATGAACATGTGAGTTAAAAGTTAGATTTTGATCTATGATAACACCCAGTGTCTTGTGCTCGGTGACACTTTCTACAGGCGTGCTGCCAATGTGCAGCTGAAGAGTTCTCTGCGAGTTTAGAGTGTGAAGTCTTTGCCTGGTTCCTATTAACATAGACTTTGTTTTAGTAATGTTAATTTTCATGCGGTTTGCATGACTCCAGTTAACTACACTATTTATTTCCTGTTGCAAGGATAATTCTAGCACATTACGATCAACAGCGTTCGTATATACTGTGCAGTCATCAGCAAATAGATCGCAGGACGACGACAGATTTAATGGAAGATCATTTATATAAATGGCAAATAATAGAGGGCCAAGAATAGACCCCTGAGGTACTCCAATATTAATGGTAATGGCTTGAGATAAAACTTTATTGTGTGATACTACTTGCTTTCTGTCTAATAAGAATGATTTTATTAATGTCACTATATTAAAACTTACTTTCATTGTTTCTAGTTTTTTAATTAGAATAGTATGATCTATCATATCGAATGCTTTCCTAAAGTCTATAAACACCGCTCCACATAGAGTATTGTTGTTAATATTTTGATGCCAGTTTTCTATCATGTTTGTTAGTGCCGTATGGCAAGAATATTTTGGCCGCCTGACTGACTGTCAACTATCAGTTTATGGCGAACTAAGTGATCTAGTGTTGTTTTGTGGATGTGCTTTACTAGCGGTTTGGATAATGAGGATAATATGGAAATTGGTCTATAATTACTCATGAGACGATCGTCTAGAGGACCAGCTTTTAAATGAGGATACACTTTAGCGATTTTAAAGGCTGATGGGAAGTGACCTCTGGTTATACATTGATTATATATAAAAGTTAGTGACTCGCAGATCGCCGGTGCAGCATGGCGAAGGACCCGACTACTAATTCCATCTAGTCCTGATGAGTTATTGTTTTTTAGATTACGGAGATGAGTAAATACTTCAGTTGTCGTCATTAGCGGTATGTTGGAGGAAATGTGTCCATAGCATTTTGTTCTCACAGAATGATGATAATAAAGATATGTCATGAGGCGCATCTGGTATTGCAGCCTTCAGTTGGTTTATGTCGGACTGAAAGTATCTACTGAATTGATCACATGTAACCTGATTTGATGGTAATGATTGTGATGATTTGTGTTTGTTTGTCAAGGTATTAATTGCTTTCCATATATCTTTAGTGTTGGTTTTATCTATTACTATGTTCTTAAAATAGTTTTTCTTTTCCTTCCGAATAACATATTGAACTACGGTACATAGTTAGATCTCTATTTTTGTGAGCCCTGTCGCGATCTCTCATAAGTTCAACTACCTCCTGTGTGATCCACGGGGGCTTTGTGTGATGTTTAACACGAACTTCCTTAAATGGAACATGTTTATCAAACATACTTAGAAAGGTCTTTAGCCAGTGGTCCAGAGCATCGTCTGGGTCAGGAAGCTGGTAAACATAATCTAGAGATGAGTTGACCAAATCTTGTAAGAAGACGTCTCGATTGAAATTTTTGTAATTTCTAGATTTTATGCTTATATGTTTGTGTTTGGGAGTTTTGGTGCCCCTTTTCGACCACGTGCAACATACTGGATAGTGATCGCTCATTGCATTGATAGGTACACTACATTCTGTGATGTTATCAGCACACGTAGTATAAATATGATCTATAAGTGTTGCAGATGATTTAGTGGCTTGTTTGACTAACTGTTGGAAATTATATGACTCTATTATGTTTTCCCATGTTTTGTTTGATTTGTTAGCGTCTATGTTGAAGTCACCTAGCAATATTATTTCCCTAGCATTACTAAAGACTACATCCATCATAGTGGTGAATTTTTCATACCAGATATTTCCTGCACTGGGGTTTCGATAAAGATAGCCAACTACTAGCGGTATGCAATTTTGAAGTTTAACCTCTATCCATACACACTCGATCTCACAGGTTTCAAAGTCTAGCCTGCGGTGGGCGTTAGGCGAGTTGGAAATATAAACTGCAATACCCGTCTCTTGTTTTTGATAGGGATCTCTTCTAATGGTTTTAAAACCTCTGATAGCGATGTCATCATCTGAGATGTTGCCATTTAATCGACTTTCGCTAACGCCAAACATGTGAAAATTTTGATTAAGTATAAGTGATAGTTCGGGCAGCTTCCCTAATAGATGGCATATGTTTACATGCCCGATTCTGAGCCCATTATTCCTGAGCCAGTGTTCAGTACTTATTAGACATTTCAACAATGCGTAATCACAAGTTTAAAAGCAAAACACACACACACAAAGTGAATACAACTTACGTCCCTTATTACAAACCACACTCTAAAGTACAGAGAAACAGTAATATCTCTGTAAATATATAAAAATACGTACACAGATCCGTAAGGAAGAGCAGTGAAGACCCCCTCACTCACCGTGAAAACACAATTATAATTATTATAAAAGCTATACAGCTAAGTACTATCAATTAATATAAAGTCAAAACCAGTCAATGTTTGTAATACCTTATATCCTAATACGTTACTAGATCAAGTTATAACCAAATATGCAGATAAACGTTTAAGGAGAGGCTCTTTCTTGTACCGAGATCCGGTGTAGCTTTGTCCTAAGTTGCTAGTAAATACCAGGTTGTGTTGGTTGTTGGTATAGCGACATTATAAGTGCTTGACGAAGTGTAGCTGGGCTATACCGTGTGAGGTGCAACCATTCTGGATTACAATTAAATGGGTACTGATGATGTCTCATGGGTATGTAATGACTACCAACTAGAGCCTCTGGTTGGTGGCTAACAGGAGGTTGTGCTGGCACGTCGTTGTTGCTGAGAGTCGGATCCTTTCTGGGGAGAATAGGAATCATATCTTCGTAATTATTACCCTCCTGTGTGAAAGACGACGTATTTAACGGACTTGGTGTTGTGGTAGTGTCCCGTCTGGCTTGGATTTCAGGTGCAGTGGTTATGAGTGTTCTGCACACTTCTGTCCTATTGGTACTTGATGTGACGGGAGTATGTCGTCTGGCTTGAGTTTCAGGAGTAGCTAAAAGTGTCCGGCGCGATCCCGTATTGGATGTATGGTATGTCCGTTATGGATATTTTAAATTCTTGGCGAGAAAACTGGTGCCCAATGTAGATAAATGTATTTGATCCTTGTAAAGACTCTTTTTTGGTGCACCAGCCTGTGAAGTGAATGATGCTGTATTGTTGATGAATTGTATCTTGAGAACAGAACTTCTGCAACATGTTGTTATTTATGTCAGCTAGACGGCGCTGGTGTCCATAACTCGGTGATATGATGGAGGAGAAGAAAATGGATGAGTTAGGAAAAGTGTGACGTAATCCGTTCAAGAGTGCCAGCAGTTGAGACCCTGTGATTTGTTGGTTGTTCATGGTGTCGGTGATGCCAATATGTACGCTTGCCCTTCTGACGCTATGATTAACAGCCAACCTACTAATCTTGTCTGTTAGCCGGTCTACACCAGCCCCAGGCAGTGGGATTATTGAAACAATGTCTTTGTCTGATGTGGCCATCCTGTCGCTGTATAAACCTTTCATTAAGGAATCGCCTAGTATAATATGTGTACAGTCAGGTCGTGCTGCCTGTACATGTTGGTTGTCAGCACGTCTCGACCGTTGTTTCATCCATTTCCGATTATCAGCAGTCTTTATATCTTCATGTGGTTCTCCCGATGTATCTTGTTGGCTTGTCTTGCCCGTTTGCAGCATGTTAAAGCACTGTAAGTTTTTCTGGTGACTTTTCTTGAAGTACTTCAAACCTATTACTTATTTTGACGTCAATGGGGTAGACCGCTTGTTGTTGTTTATCTTCGTCTGCACATTGAGGTGTTTGTTGTTGTTTATCTTCCGCTGCGCGTTGAGTTGTTTTCATAGTGATTATCTGTTCTGGGTGGGATTTAGCTTCCCCAAGATGTCCCAAGGATGAAGCGGTTGCTTGAGAATTACATGCTTCTTCGGTTGGTTTGTAGAGGACGCATTCTGTAAGATTTGAACTGTATTTCTCAGCAGCAAATTTTCGTCTCGCAGGAGTGCGACTTCTGTCTTGAGAGCATTGTAATCACTGCTTATCTTGTTGTTTGCTTCAATGTTGGTTGAAACAGTGACAATGAGCGCCTTTAGTGATTGTTCTAGTTCCTCAATGCGCTGTTTACAGTCGCACGAATGTTAATTGATAGTTAAGATGCTATTGTTATCTGAGGCAGGTACTTCTTCAACAATGTCAACATTGGGTTCTATGTTGTTTTGGATACGCTCCATTGGGTATTCAATAGCCAAGAGCGCTGGTGGGTTGGCAGGCCTCGTGTTGATGTTGTCATGTACACTCATCGTATGTGTAGATTCGGTGAACGTCTGTGTCGAGTTTTCAAGTTCAACAAAATCTACTTTTAGCCAGGAATTAATGTTTTCATTGCTGCCCTGTGTCATGAGTTTATTTTTACTGCGGTACAAATGTATCTTAATCACTGGCGTCGTAATCAGATCCTCAACGTGGGCCCCGTGTTTATCTTGCCTGTGTTCAATTAGTTCAAGCCTGTAGTAGTTGAGTAGGCAAGTTCGGAATGCCTCATAATAGAGTGTGTTGTTGAAGGAAATAGTAACACACTGTCCTGAGTTGGTGTGTTTGACGACTAGGCCGTTGGGATTTATGCACTTGGATAGCTTATTCTTCACGGCCCTCTCTTTGTTTAGTGTGTAAGTTTTATTGACAGCCGATCGTAAACCTGAGCGAGTCCTTTCACCATTCACTTCCAATACGGAGCACTCTCCTTCCCCTGACATTATTGCATAATATTACGACTAACTAAACTTGAAGAACGCAGCAATCGCATTGTTATCTAGCCACGCCGCGGGCAATTTGAGGTCCCGTGGTTGTATCTGACACGCCTCGTGCACTTGATTGGTTGAAATTTAATAGTGTTCAACTATCACTCGAAATGAATATTAGATATAACCCACATTTTTGCGATAATAAACACTTGTATTAATCTAAAAACTATTTCACCACATCCTCAGAATCACAACGAGCACATTGATATAAAATCCATGATAGGTGATTCGGCTTGCAGTAATAATAATCCGAGAAGTAAGAGATAAGCACCATATACACTAGTCTAGCACCATATAATATAGTTTAGCACAATATACCTGATTCTAGAACCATATACACTAGTCTAGCACCATATAACTGAGTCTAGCACCATATACCTAAGTCTAGCTCCATATACCCTAGTCTAGCACCATATACACTAGTCTAGCACCATATACCATAGTCTAGCTCCATATACCTGTGTCTAGCGTCATATACTCGAGTCTAGCACCGTATACGCTATTTCAGCACCATATACCATAGTCTAGAACCATATACAATAGTCTAGTACCATATAGCTGAGTCTAGCACCATATATCTGATTCTAGCATAATATAACTGAGTCTAGCACCATATACCTGAGTCTAGCACCATATAGTTGAGTCAAGCACCATATACCTGAGTCTAGCAACCATATACCCTAGTCTAGCACCATATACTATAGCCTAGCACCATATACCATAGTCTAGCATCATATACCCTAGTCTAACACCATAAATTATAGTCTAGCACCATATGCTGAGTATAACACCATATACCCTAGTTTAGCACCATATACCTGAGTATAGCACCATATACCATAGGCTAGCACCATATACTATAGTTTAGCACCATACACCTGAATCTAGAACCATATACCCATAGTTTAGAACAATATACCATATTATAGCATCATATACCTGTGTCTAGCACCATATAACTGAGTCTAGCATCATATACCTGAGTTTAGCACCATATACATGAGTCTAGCACCATATAGCTGAGTCTAGCACCCTATATCCTAGTCTAGCACCATATACCTAAGTCTAGTACCATATATAATAATAATAATAATAATAATAATAATAATAATAAGTCTTTATTTTCAAAGGGTTAAGAATTGGGCACGCAGGCCCGTCTGACATTCTGCCCTTCTTCTCTATTTCCTCTCATACATTCTTTCATTCAACATCACTTATGAAGCAACTTTTGACAACAAAAGAACATTAAAACGCATGAAAAATAATCAATAACAAATGACTCACTGAGGCAGTGTTTAACATGGGCATTATAAATACCTAAGGAGGGTGTAACGTGCCATACATAAGGGAATGTTTTTTGGCTAGTTGTCGTTTGAGATAAGTTACCATTATTGTCTTTTTTGTATTATTTGTTATGGGGGCATGTAGTCTGTACTAAGGTAGTGTTCAAACAGGTTGCGAATGTATGAATCATGATTGGTGGTGTCTTTGATTTCTTGTGGAAGATTGTTCCACAACTGAGCGGCAGAGTATGCTAAGCTTGTTTTATATAAGTCTATCCTAGGTTTAGGGACATGAAGTATATTTAGTCGTTCGCTATGTCTAGCGTTATATTTAAACAATGGCCAAAGGTAGCTTGGAGCATTTTGAAATAGGATTTTGTGAATTAGTTTGGTCTTATTAAAAAGCAGGCGCTTGTGGAGTGGCAGTAACCGGAGACGTTTATATAGGTTAGAATTGTCGGTAAGCTTTTCACCATTAATTAAACGCACTGCCCTTTTCTGGAGTGAATATAGGCGTTTTGTTATTGATTTGGAGCATCCATCCCAGACTGTGGAGCAGTAATCAATATGTGTTTGTATATGAGAAGTATAGAATATCTTTCTTGTGTTTTCGTCAAGGAAATTTTTAATTTTGGCAAGTTGGTATACTTTTTTGGCTATTTGTTTAACTAGAGCATGAACATGTGAGTTAAAAGTTAGATTTTGATCTATGATAACACCCAGTGTCTTGTGCTCGGTGACACTTTCTACAGGCGTGCTGCCAATGTGCAGCTGAAGAGTTCTCTGCGAGTTTAGAGTGTGAAGTCTTTGCCTGGTTCCTATTAACATAGACTTTGTTTTAGTAATGTTAATTTTCATGCGGTTTGCATGACTCCAGTTAACTACACTATTTATTTCCTGTTGCAAGGATAATTCTAGCACATTACGATCAACAGCGTTCGTATATACTGTGCAGTCATCAGCAAATAGATCGCAGGACGACGACAGATTTAATGGAAGATCATTTATATAAATGGCAAATAATAGAGGGCCAAGAATAGACCCCTGAGGTACTCCAATATTAATGGTAATGGCTTGAGATAAAACTTTATTGTGTGATACTACTTGCTTTCTGTCTAATAAGAATGATTTTATTAATGTCACTATATTAAAACTTACTTTCATTGTTTCTAGTTTTTTAATTAGAATAGTATGATCTATCATATCGAATGCTTTCCTAAAGTCTATAAACACCGCTCCACATAGAGTATTGTTGTTAATATTTTGATGCCAGTTTTCTATCATGTTTGTTAGTGCCGTATGGCAAGAATATTTTGGCCGAATCCTGACTGACTGTCAACTATCAGTTTATGGCGAACTAAGTGATCTAGTGTTGTTTTGTGGATGTGCTTTACTAGCGGTTTGGATAATGAGGATAATATGGAAATTGGTCTATAATTACTCATGAGACGATCGTCTAGAGGACCAGCTTTTAAATGAGGATACACTTTAGCGATTTTAAAGGCTGATGGGAAGTGACCTCTGGTTATACATTGATTATATATAAAAGTTAGTGACTCGCAGATCGCCGGTGCAGCATGGCGAAGGACCCGACTACTAATTCCATCTAGTCCTGATGAGTTATTGTTTTTTAGATTACGGAGATGAGTAAATACTTCAGTTGTCGTCATTAGCGGTATGTTGGAGGAAATGTGTCCATAGCATTTGTTCTCACAGAATGATGATAATAAAGATATGTCATGAGGCGCATCTGGTATTGCAGCCTTCAGTTGGTTTATGTCGGACTGAAAGTATCTACTGAATTGATCACATGTAACCTGATTTGATGGTAATGATTGTGATGATTTGTGTTTGTTTGTCAAGGTATTAATTGCTTTCCATATATCTTTAGTGTTGGTTTTATCTATTACTATGTTCTTAAAATAGTTTTTCTTTTCCTTCCGAATAACATATTGAACTTTGTTTCTCAGACTACGGTACATAGTTAGATCTCTATTTTTGTGAGCCCTGTCGCGATCTCTCATAAGTTCAACTACCTCCTGTGTGATCCACGGGGGCTTTGTGTGATGTTTAACACGAACTTCCTTAAATGGAACATGTTTATCAAATATACTTAGAAAGGTCTTTAGCCAGTGGTCCAGAGCATCGTCTGGGTCAGGAAGCTGGTAAACATAATCTAGAGATGAGTTGACCAAATCTTGTAAGAAGACGTCTCGATTGAAATTTTTGTAATTTCTAGATTTTATGCTTATATGTTTGTGTTTGGGAGTTTTGGTGCCCCTTTTCGACCACGTGCAACATACTGGATAGTGATCGCTCATTGCATTGATAGGTACACTACATTCTGTGATGTTATCAGCACACGAGTCTAGCACCATATACCTAAGTCTAGTACCATATACCCTAGTCTAGCACCATATACCTAAGTCTAGTACCATATACCCCTAGTCTAGCACCATATACCTTAGTCTAGCACCATATACCTGAGTCTAGCACAATATACAATATTCTAGCACCATATACCTGAGTCTAGAACCATATACCTGAGTATAGCAACGTATAGCTGAGTCTAGTACCACATACCTTAGTCTAGCACCAATTACCTATATTTATGGTATATATCATATAGATTACGAGCACCATATACCCTAGTCTAGCACCATATACCTGATTCTAGCACCATATACCTGAGTATAGCACCGTATACCTGAGTCTAGAACAATATACCTGAGTATAGCACCACATACCTATATATATGGTATATATCATATAGATTACGAGCAACACATACCCTAAACAAAGCACCATATACCCTAGTCTAGCACCATATACCCTAGTCTAGCACTGTATACCTGAGTCTAGCACCATATACCCTAGTCTAGCACCATATATCATAGTCTAGCACCATATAACATAGTCTAGCACACCATATACCTGGGTCTAGCACCATATACCCTAGTCTAGCACCATATACCCTAGTCTAGAACCATATATCAGAGTCTAGCACCATATACCCTAGTCTAGCTCCATATACCCTAGTCTAAACACCAGATACCTGAATCTATCACCAGATACCTGAGTCCACCACCATATAACTTAGTCTAGAACCACTTAATGTATCTAGCACCGTATACCCTAGTCTAACACCATATAACTAAATCTAGCACCATATACCTGATTCTAGCAACATATACTCTAGTCTAGCACGATATACCTTAGTCTAGCACCATATACCTGAGTTTAGCACCACATAACCGAGTCTAGCACGATATACCTGAATCTAGCAACCATATGCTCAGTCTAGCACCATATACCTTAGTCTAGCATCATATATCTGAGTCTAGCACCATAAATCGAGTCTAGCACCGTATACGCAATTCTAGCACTATATACCATAGTCTAGCACATATACAATAGTCTAGTACCATATAGTTGAGTCTAGCACCATACACTTTAGTCTAGCACCATATACCTTAGTCTAGCACCATATACTATAGTCCTAGCACCATATACGATAGTCTAGCACCATATACACTAGTTTAGCACATAAACGCTAGTCTAGCACCATATACCTGAATATAGCACCAATGCCATAGGCTAACAGCATATTCCTAAGTCTAGCACCATATACCATAGTCTAGCACCATATGCTGAGTATAACACCATATACCCTAGTTTAGCACCATATACCTGAGTATAGCACCATATACCATAGGCTAGCACCATATACTATAGTTTAGCACCATACACCTGAATCTAGAACCATATACCCATAGTTAGAACAATATACCATATTATAGCATCATATACCTGTGTCTAGCACCATATAACTGAGTCTAGCATCATATACCTGAGTTTAGCACCATATACATGAGTCTAGCACCATATAGCTGAGTCTAGCACCCTATATCCTAGTCTAGCACCATATACCTAAGTCTAGTACCATATAATAATAATAATAATAATAATAATAATAATAATAATAAGTCTTTATTTTCAAAGGGTTAAGAATTGGGCACGCAGGCCCGTCTGACATTCTGCCCTTCTTCTCTATTTCCTCTCATACATTCTTTCATTCAACATCACTTATGAAGCAACTTTTGACAACAAAAGAACATTAAAACGCATGAAAAATAATCAATAACAAATGACTCACTGAGGCAGTGTTTAACATGGGCATTATAAATACCTAAGGAGGGTGTAACGTGCCATACATAAGGGAATGTTTTTTGGCTAGTTGTCGTTTGAGATAAGTTACCATTATTGTCTTTTTTGTATTATTTGTTATGGGGGCATGTAGTCTGTACTAAGGTAGTGTTCAAACAGGTTGCGAATGTATGAATCATGATTGGTGGTGTCTTTGATTTCTTGTGGAAGATTGTTCCACAACTGAGCGGCAGAGTATGCTAAGCTTGTTTTATATAAGTCTATCCTAGGTTTAGGGACATGAAGTATATTTAGTCGTTCGCTATGTCTAGCGTTATATTTAAACAATGGCCAAAGGTAGCTTGGAGCATTTTGAAATAGGATTTTGTGAATTAGTTTGGTCTTATTAAAAAGCAGGCGCTTGTGGAGTGGCAGTAACCGGAGACGTTTATATAGGTTAGAATTGTCGGTAAGCTTTTCACCATTAATTAAACGCACTGCCCTTTTCTGGAGTGAATATAGGCGTTTTGTTATTGATTTGGAGCATCCATCCCAGACTGTGGAGCAGTAATCAATATGTGTTTGTATATGAGAAGTATAGAATATCTTTCTTGTGTTTTCGTCAAGGAAATTTTTAATTTTGGCAAGTTGGTATACTTTTTTGGCTATTTGTTTAACTAGAGCATGAACATGTGAGTTAAAAGTTAGATTTTGATCTATGATAACACCCAGTGTCTTGTGCTCGGTGACACTTTCTACAGGCGTGCTGCCAATGTGCAGCTGAAGAGTTCTCTGCGAGTTTAGAGTGTGAAGTCTTTGCCTGGTTCCTATTAACATAGACTTTGTTTTAGTAATGTTAATTTTCATGCGGTTTGCATGACTCCAGTTAACTACACTATTTATTTCCTGTTGCAAGGATAATTCTAGCACATTACGATCAACAGCGTTCGTATATACTGTGCAGTCATCAGCAAATAGATCGCAGGACGACGACAGATTTAATGGAAGATCATTTATATAAATGGCAAATAATAGAGGGCCAAGAATAGACCCCTGAGGTACTCCAATATTAATGGTAATGGCTTGAGATAAAACTTTATTGTGTGATACTACTTGCTTTCTGTCTAATAAGAATGATTTTATTAATGTCACTATATTAAAACTTACTTTCATTGTTTCTAGTTTTTTAATTAGAATAGTATGATCTATCATATCGAATGCTTTCCTAAAGTCTATAAACACCGCTCCACATAGAGTATTGTTGTTAATATTTTGATGCCAGTTTTCTATCATGTTTGTTAGTGCCGTATGGCAAGAATATTTTGGCCGAAATCCTGACTGACTGTCAACTATCAGTTTATGGCGAACTAAGTGATCTAGTGTTGTTTTGTGGATGTGCTTTACTAGCGGTTTGGATAATGAGGATAATATGGAAATTGGTCTATAATTACTCATGAGACGATCGTCTAGAGGACCAGCTTTTAAATGAGGATACACTTTAGCGATTTTAAAGGCTGCTGGGAAGTGACCTCTGGTTATACATTGATTATATATAAAAGTTAGTGACTCGCAGATCGCCGGTGCAGCATGGCGAAGGATCCGACTACTAATTCCATCTAGTCCTGATGAGTTATTGTTTTTTAGATTACGGAGATGAGTAAATACTTCAGTTGTCGTCATTAGCGGTATGTTGGAGGAAATGTGTCCATAGCATTTGTTCTCACAGAATGATGATAATAAAGATATGTCATGAGGCGCATCTGGTATTGCAGCCTTCAGTTGGTTTATGTCGGACTGAAAGTATCTACTGAATTGATCACATGTAACCTGATTTGATGGTAATGATTGTGATGATTTGTGTTTGTTTGTCAAGGTATTAATTGCTTTCCATATATCTTTAGTGTGGGTTTTATCTATTACTATGTTCTTAAAATAGTTTTTCTTTTCCTTCCGAATAACATATTGAACTTTGTTTCTCAGACTACGGTACATAGTTAGATCTCTATTTTTGTGAGCCCTGTCGCGATCTCTCATAAGTTCAACTACCTCCTGTGTGATCCACGGGGGCTTTGTGTGATGTTTAACACGAACTTCCTTAAATGGAACATGTTTATCAAATATACTTAGAAAGGTCTTTAGCCAGTGGTCCAGAGCATCGTCTGGGTCAGGAAGCTGGTAAACATAATCTAGAGATGAGTTGACCAAATCTTGTAAGAAGACGTCTCGATTGAAATTTTTGTAATTTCTAGATTTTATGCTTATATGTTTGTGTTTGGGAGTTTTGGTGCCCCTTTTCGACCACGTGCAACATACTGGATAGTGATCGCTCATTGCATTGATAGGTACACTACATTCTGTGATGTTATCAGCACACGAGTCTAGCACCATATACCTAAGTCTAGTACCATATACCCTAGTCTAGCACCATATACCTAAGTCTAGTACCATATACCCTAGTCTAGCACCATATACCTTAGTCTAGCACCATATACCTGAGTCTAGCACAATATACAATATTCTAGCACCATATACCTGAGTCTAGAACCATATACCTGAGTATAGCAACGTATAGCTGAGTCTAGTACCACATACCTTAGTCTAGCACCAATTACCTATATTTATGGTATATATCATATAGATTACGAGCACCATATACCCTAGTCTAGCACCATATACCTGATTCTAGCACCATATACCTGAGTATAGCACCGTATACCTGAGTCTAGAACAATATACCTGAGTATAGCACCACATACCTATATATATGGTATATATCATATAGATTACGAGCAACACATACCCTAAACAAAGCACCATATACCCTAGTCTAGCACCATATACCCTAGTCTAGCACTGTATACCTGAGTCTAGCACCATATACCCTAGTCTAGCACCATATATCATAGTCTAGCACCATATAACATAGTCTAGCACCATATACCTGGGTCTAGCACCATATACCCTAGTCTAGCACCATATACCCTAGTCTAGAACCATATATCAGAGTCTAGCACCATATACCCTAGTCTAGCTCCATATACCCTAGTCTAACACCAGATACCTGAATCTATCACCAGATACCTGAGTCCACCACCATATAACTTAGTCTAGAACCACGTAATGAATCTAGCACCGTATACCCTAGTCTAACACCATATAACTAAATCTAGCACCATATACCTGATTCTAGCAACATATACTCTAGTCTAGCACGATATACCTTAGTCTAGCACCATATACCTGAGTTTAGCACCACATAACCGAGTCTAGCACGATATACCTGAATCTAGCACCATATGCTCAAGTCTAGCACCATATACCTTAGTCTAGCATCATATATCTGAGTCTAGCACCATATAATCGAGTCTAGCACCGTATACGCAATTCTAGCACTATATACCATAGTCTAGCACCATATACAATAGTCTAGTACCATATAGTTGAGTCTAGCACCATACACTTTAGTCTAGCACCATATACCTTAGTCTAGCACCATATACTATAGTCTAGCACCATATACGATAGTCTAGCACCATATACACTAGTTTAGCACCATAAACTCTAGTCTAGCACCATATACCTGAATATAGCACCATATGCCATAGGCTAACAGCATATTCCTAAGTCTAGCACCATATACCATAGACTAGCACCATATACCAGTGTCTAACAATGTATACCCTAGTCTAGCACCACATACCTGAATCTAGCACCATATACCTGAGTATAGCACCATTTACCTAAGTCTAGCACCATATACCTGAGTCAAGCACAATATAACCTATTCTAGCACCATATACCTAAGTCTAGCACCATATACCTGAGTCTAGCACCATATTCCTGAGTTTAGCACCATATACCTGAGTCTAGCACCATATACCCTAGTCTAGAACCATATACCATAGTCTACACCATATACCTGAGTCTAGCACCATATACCTGAGTCAATCACCATATACTTCTTCTTCAACTTCAACTTCAACTTTATTAGGGTCACAAATTGGGCGCGCAGGCCCGTCTTACATTCGGCCCTTCCAATCACTCGTCTTTCGTTCATCAAGAGCATTATACATTTGCATAGGAAGAAAACTAAACATTGTGAAATGAATGTTGTAAACATAGACAAGGCTAATTACCATGGTATGAAGCCCATCTCCCACCTATCCATACATCACTCCACCCACACAACACCCCCACCTACCCACACACATGCGCACCAAGGGACACATACACACCCCCACCTACCGACACACACACCAAGGGACACATACATACCCCACCAACCGACCCATCCCCCACCCACACACACTGCACTCACCTGTTCCCCCAACCAAAACACACTCGCCACCGACAAACATTCCCCCACCAACCCACACATCCCACGCCCATCCACATTCTACCCCACACATCCTCTCCCCACCCACACCTCAAACCACCCTTCCCCCAGCCACATCTCCATCGACAACATATTCCCCACCCACACACACAATCCCCCACCAACCCACACATCGTACATCCACTGACACATCCCCAAACCATACACACACATCCCCACCAACTGGCATGTCCCTACCCCCCCCCCCCCCCACACACACACACATCTCCCTAACCACCCATACATCCCCAATCCACTCACACACACACCACCACCCACACATACAACTTCCACCCACCCACACATGCCTTAACCTAATCCCCCACCACACAATCCCCCACCCGCACATCACATACACCCCCTACCACGCACTATTCCCAACCCAAGCACCACACACACACATATCCCTCACCAACACATCCCCACTTACACACCACACACATATCACCCACCCAGATACCTGAGTTATACCATATAACTGAATCTAGCACCATATACCTGAGTCTATCACCATATACCCTAGTCTAGAATCATATACCATAGTCTACAACATATACCTGAGTCTAGCACCATATTCCTGAGTCTAGAACCATATACCTGAATCTAGCACCATATACCTTAGTCTAGCACCATATACCCGAGTCTAGAACTGCATACCTGAATCTAGCACCATATACCTGAATCTAGCACCATATACCTGAATCTAGCAACATATACCCTAGTGTAGCAATATATATCGTAATCTAGCACCATATACCCTAGTCTAGCACCATATACCATAGTCAAGAACCATATACCTGAGTCTAGCACCATATACCTTAGTCTAGCACTGTATACCTTAGTCTAGCATCATATACCTGTGTCTAGCACCATATAACTGAGACTAGCACCATATACATGATTCTAGCACCATATACCCTAGCTTAGCGCCATATATCTGAATCTAGCACCATATACCGGAGTTTAGCACCATATACCCTAGTCTAGCAAAATATACCTGAGTTTAGCACCATATACCAGAGTATAGCACCGTATACCTGAGTCTAGTACCATATACCTGAGTCTAGCACCATGTACCTATATTTCTGGTATATATCATATAGATTACGAGCACCATATACCCTAGTCTAGCATCATATACCCTAGTCTAGCACCATATACCCTAGTCTAGCACCGTATACCTGAGTCTAGCACCATATACCCTAGTCAAGCACCATATATCCTAGTCTAGCACCATATACAATAGTTTAGCACCATATACCTGAGTATAGCACCATATAACCTAGTCTAGCACCATATACCCTAGTCTAGCACCATATACCAGAGTCTAGCACCATATACCCTAGTCTAGCTCCATATACCCTAGTCTAGCACCAGATACCTGAATCTAGCACCAGATACCTGAGTCCACCACCATATAACTTAGTCTAGAACCACGTAATGAGTCTAGCACCGTATACCCTAGTCTAACACCATATACCTAAATCTAGCACCATATTCCTGAGTCTAGCACCATATAACCTAGATTAGCACCATATACCTGAGTCTAGCACCATATACCTGAATTTAACACCATATACCTGAGTCTAGCACCATATACCTGAGTCTAGCACCATTTACTTGAGTCTAGCACCATATACACTTTCTAGCTCCATATACTATATATACGTCTAGCAATATATACCATTGTCTAGAAACATATACCTGAGTCTAGCACCATATACCATAGTCTAGTACCATATACCATAGTCTAGCACCATATACCCTAATCTAGCACCATATATATAGGGTAAAGCACCATATACCATAGTCTAGCACCATATTCCTGAGTCTGGCACCATATACCATATTCTAGCACTATATACCCTAGTAGAGCACCATATACCATACTCTAGCACCATATACCTGAATCTAGCACCATATACTTTAGTCTAGAACCATATACCATAGTCTACACCATTTACCTGACTCTAGCATCATATACCTGAATCTACCACCATATACCCTAGTCTATAACCATATACCTGAGTATAGCACCATATACCCTAGTCTAGAACTATATACCTGAGTCTAGCACCATATTACTGAGTCTAGCACCATATACCTGCATCTAGCACCATATACCCTAGTCTAGAACCATAAACCTGAGTCTAGCACCATATACCAGTGTCTAGCAACGTATACATTAGTCTAGCACCACATACCTGAATCTAGCACCATATACCATAGTCTAGCACCATATACTATAGTCTATAACCATATACCTGAGTCTAGCACCATATATCGTAGTCTAGCACCACATAACCTAGTCTAACAAAATATACCATAGTCTAGAACCATATACCCTAGTCTAGCACCATATACTATAGTTTAGCACCATATACCTGAGTCTAGAACTATATACACTAGTCTAGCACCATATACCCGAGTCTAGCACCATGTGCAGGTGGTGGATGAAGATGGAGAGCAGCCGACAGATAGTTGTAGGTTATGGTCTCCACCTTCACGACGGTAGGCAGAGGATCTCCTTTTTTGAGGAGACAATGGCTACGGTCACTGACCAGTATGGTCACTGCTGGGAAGGAAAGCAATGGCAAACTACCTTCTTTACACATGCCAAGAAAATCATGTTGTGTTCACCATGGACAGCCAGAAAGACCAATGAAGAAGTCCTTCAAGAAACAAATGAAGATCGTAAACTGATCAGAGACATTAGACGTAGACAGTCACAAGTTTTTTGGGCATGTTATGAGAAGAAATGATTTGGAGAACTTGGTGACAAATGGTAAGATCGAGGGGAACAGACCAAGGGGAAGACCTAGAAACAAGTATCTGGATGGCTTGGCCTTGTGGCATGGTCGAGACAGAAACACGGAACTGATCCACGACTCTGTTGATCGAGTGAGATGGCAGAACATGACCGCCCACGCTTACCGGCATGGCACATGATGGATGGATGGAGCACCATATACCTAAGTCTAGCTCCATATACCCTAATCTAGCACCATATACTCTAGTATAGCACCATATACCTGAGTATAGCACCGTATAGCTGAGTCTAGCACCATATACCCCAGTCTAGCACCATATACCCCAGCCTAGCACCATATACCTGAGTCTAACACCCTATACCCTACTCTAGCACCATATACCTGAGTCTAGCACCATATACCCTAGTCTAGCACCGTATACCTGAGTCTAGCACCATATAACTGAGTCTAGCACCATATACCCCAGCCTAGCACCATATAACTGAGTCTAGCACCATATACCCCAGTCTAGCACCATATACCCCAGTCTAGCACCATATATCTGAGTCTAACACCCTATACCCTACTCTAGCACCATATACCTGAGTCTAGCACCATATACCCTAGTCTAGCACCGTATACCTGAGTCTAACACACTATACCCTACTCTAGCACTATATACCTGAGTCTAGCACCATATACCCTAGTCTAGCACCGTATACCTGAGTCTAGCACCATATACACTAGTCTAGCACCATATACCTGAGTCTAGCACCATATACCTGAGTAAAGCACCGTATACCCCAGTCTAGCACCATATACCCCAGTCTAGCACCATATATCTGAGTCTAACACCCTATACCCTACTCTAGCACCATATACCTGAGTCTAGCACCATATACCCTAGTCTAGCACCGTATACCTGAGTCTTGGGGTATATATGGTGCTTGGGGGGTACGGGGTGTCAGGCATTGGTAGCACCTTTGGTAAGGATGGCTCTCATGTCCTTTCAGGACCCATCCCCCACTGGTCCAAGTCTGACACCCAGCTCGTGCCTGTGGCTCCTAGTAGCTGTCAGCATGCGACAGCGGCCACCCCCCGGGCAACAGCTGTGAGAGGCTGGCTAAACCAGGCATGGGTATCCGATTTGGTGTCAAACCAAGAGGTAAACTAGGGTATGCCTACCCAGCATGTGAAGACAGGATTCGGCAGACTGCGCGGAAGAAATCATTCCTGATTCAACGGGCAAGACGGCGTTTACCTGCAAAGCGTTGTGGAACGTAATGAGCACGGCAAGGCACGTAGAGCGCCCTGGTCATCCACTGCACCTGTATTCGTCTCCAATCGTCTCGACTTGTCTTGCCACTGGACTCAGATGGACTCAGGCGAGAGAGTGAGGTCGACGAATTGCGCAACTCTTCCTCACTTTAATCCAAGTCATCGCGCAAGTCATTCTTCATCCAACGTCACATATCTGAATGCTTTTGGAATTCATCATGACACCTGGGAGGCTGCAGCCAGAGACCGAAATTCGTGGCGTGCATCATTGCGCAAAGGTGCAGTTATATGTGAGGCAACCAGGACTGCAAGAGCTGTGAAGAAAAGGCAGGACAGAAAAACCACTGCAGGAAATCCTCCTCCAGAGACGTCAAGCATTCTTTGTCCACATTGTCAAAGAACATTTCGAGCCAAAATAGGCCTTATCAGCCATCTTAGAACCCACGGCTCCACACCTTCAACCCCACTGGATGAAATGAATGGTCATCATCATTCTTGATGGACAAACAACAACAACAACAACACCTGAGTCTAACACACTATACCCTACTCTAGCACTATATACCTGAGTCTAGCACCATATACCCTAGTCTAGCACCGTATACCTGAGTCTAGCACCATATACACTAGTCTAGCACCATATACCTGAGTCTAGCACCATATACCTGAGTCTAGCACCATATACCTATATTTATATTATATATCATATAGATTAGGAGCACCATATACCCTAGTCTAGCATCATATACCTAGTATAGCACCATATACCTGAGTCTAGCACCATATACTTGAGTATAGCACCATATACCTGAGTCTTGCACCATATACCTTAGTCTAGCACCATATACCTATATATATATGGTATATATCATTCAGATTACGAGCACCATATACCCTAGTCTAGCACCATATACCCTAGTCTAGCACCATATACCTGATTCTAGCACCATATACCCTAGTCTAGCACTATATACCTGAGTATAGCACCGTATACCTGAGTCTAGCACCATATACCCTAGTATAGCACCATATATACCTGAGTATATCACCGTATACCTGAGTCTAGCACCATATAGCTGAACAAGTATACCATATATATCATATACCTGTTGATTGTTTGGGTTGGGGATTGTGTGTAGAGGAGAGTGCAGGATGTGTGTGTTTGGATGAGGAAAGTGGGGGTATGTGGCGGTTGGTCATGATGTGTATGTTGGCAGGGGATGTTTGTGTGGCTGGGAGAATGTATGGTAGGGGATGTGAGTTTGTCTGTGTGGGTAGGGGTGTGTGGGTGGGTAGAGGATGTTTGTGTGGGTGAGTGTGTGTGTGTGGGGGGATGTGTGTATGTTAGGTGATATGTGTGTATGTGTTGGACGTGTGGGTGGGGATGGGTTGGTGTGTGGGGGGTATATATGTACGCCTGGGGTGTATGCGTGATTTAGGTGTGTTTGTGGGAGGGGGGATATGTGTGTGTGGTTGATGTGTAGTGGGTGTCGGATGTGTTCGTGGTGTGGAGGTTATGTCTCGTGACTTGGTAATATGCATTGTTTATGTTTACAATATTCATTTGACAATGTGTTTTTTTTTCCTATCTAAATGCATCATGCACAATTGATGAACGCTGAGTGACTGGAAGTGAAGAATGTAATACGGATCTGAGTGCCCAATTGTTAACCCTTCTAAAGTAAAGGTCAATCAATCAATTAATCAATCAATCAATCTATAAGATTCGAGAATAATCTCACAAAAGATTTTTTTCCGAAAAGATAGCCGCTTCTATAAATAGCCTTAGGCATCTCCGTTCAACAATAGAAGAAATTCGGATCGGCCGTCTCCTGACACACCTACCGCATTAGGACAGACCTATGGGTAATTTCGTTACAAAAATAAGCAACAATCACTTTTAGTGAAAATAATACAACAACAATATTTAGATCGTGTGAAAAAATAAGCAAACATAGATGGTAAAGATCATCATTATTTGCTAAGCCGATACGCATGGGCTGTCATGTTTCGCCATCTCACACGATCATCAAGAGTCGTGTGTCAGCCCTGTGTTCTTGTCTCGATCATGCCACGTGGCCAAGCCATCCGGGTATTTACTTCACTGCCTTTCCCGTTGCCAAGAGGCCACTTTGCCCGAGGTTTTTTTAAACGTGACTGCATGTTCGGAGCGATGGCAGCTGGCTATGTCCCAGAGTTGACCGGTTTTTGCCTTATGCAGAAATGCGTGGCTGCTGGGCTTCTGGTTGACTGCCACTGCCATCGACGATGAACTCTATTGTTTTTTGGTACTGTGTGGGTGAACATCTAGGAAACATCCAGACTGCCGATTCCATCAGAGATGAACTGGATGTTTCGTGGGGGACTATTGTGTTGACATTCTGGGGGCGGCATTATGCACAATGTATCTGTGCGGGCTGTTGTTTGTCGAGACTCCTGTCATTTCCACTTTTCACATTGGGCAGTGGGAGGCGTTTTGTGTGATATTAACTGGCACAGGAACGGAGCAAAATGGGGACGACCCGTTGCTGTGAGGTTGGAACCGCGACTAACTAGCTAACTAACTAAGAGGCCACTGTCTTGGTGTATGGGGGTTGTGACGTAGACGATAGACTGTAAACATAACAACGTGGCTCGCTTACACTGAAGTCTGGCAGATGCTGAGATTAAATGGATTAAAGGCAACTCACGGTGACTGCTGGAATAAAGTTTATTTCTAAAGATACACATTCTAACAAACACCCGCAACCATATGAATCACTCACTCTTACGTTCATGAAGATCTCATAATCTGTCCGATGTGGACGTAGTTCTTAGTGGATCTTTACACGGTATATATTTAGTCCAACTCATGGTATGCTTTTGATACACTAGAATATCAATCTCTCTTTCTTTGTTGCAACCTAGTGCGATACCAAGCGCCGGTATACAGTAGTCGTCATACATACTTAACGATATAACTCACCTTTGCGGGGCCTCTGCTTTCAATCAATTCCTCTTACATCACAAACCATATGGCTATTGCACCTCACTTACAGGTGTAGATTGTGATGGTTGTGACAATACACTTGAAGCAGAAATGTTTGACGTGTCGTTGATACTGTCCTTGTGTGTCTGATTAAGTCCAACGTGTAATCTCTCTGGCTTGTATGGCTTCCATAAAGTATATGATTTCTCCCTAAATTTACATTTTTTTTTATAATAAGGGATTTATAATATCATCAACACACCCATTTTTCAGTGAACGATGTCTCTTGGTTTACATTACAGCGGTCTCCACCACCACGTCATGTTGAGAGCCGATTTGGCTGGCCTGGTTGTGCCAGGGCTGGTTCTATATCTCCAACATTTCATCATGTTGAGGGTCAAACTGTGCCCGGGCTGATTCTGTGTCTCCAACATCCCGTCATGTTGAGGGTCAAACTGTGCCCGGGCTGATTCTGTGTCTCCACCATCCCGTCATGTTGAGGGTCAAACTGTGCCCGGGCTGATTCTGTGTCTCCAACATCCCGTCATGTTGAGGGCCTGGTTGTGCCCGGGCTGGTTCTGTGTCTCCAACACCCCGTCATGTTGAGGGTCAAACTTTGCCCGGGCTGGTTCTGTGTCTCCAACACCCCGTCATGTTGAGGTAGCTAGAATGGTTGTGCCCGGGCTGGTTCTATATCTCCATCATCCCGTCATGTTGAGGGCCTGACTGTGCCCGGGCTAGTTCTGTGTCTCCATCCCGTCATGTTGAGGGTCTGACTGTGCCCGGGCTAGTTCTGTGTCTCCAACATCCCGTCATGTTGAGGGCCTGACTGTGCCCGGGCTAGTTCTGTGTCTCCAACACCCCGTCATGTTGAGGGTCAAACTTTGCCCGGGCTGGTTCTGTGTCTCCAACACCCCGTCATGTTGAGGTAGCTAGAATGGTTGTGCCCGGGCTAGTTCTGTGTCTCCATCCCGTCATGTTGAGGGCCTGACTGTGCCCGGGCTAGTTCTGTGTCTCCATCCCGTCATGTTGAGGGTCTGACTGTGCCCGGCTAGTTCTGTGTCTCCAACATCCCGTCATGTTGAGGGCCTGACTGTGCCCGGGCTAGTTCTGTGTCTCCAACATCCCGTCATGTTGAGGGCCTGACTGTGCCCGGGCTAGTTCTGTGTCTCCACCACCCCGTCATGTTGAGGGCCTGACTGTGCCCGGGCTAGTTCTGTGTCTCCACCACCCCGTCATGTTGAGGGCCTGACTGTGCCCGGGCTAGTTCTGTGTCTCCACCACCCGTCATGTTGAGGGCCTGACTGTGCCCGGGCTAGTTCTGTGTCTCCAACATCCCGTCATGTTGAGAGCCTGACTGTGCCCGGGCTAGTTCTGTGTCTCAACATCCCGTCATGTTGAGGGCCTGACTGTGCCCGGGCTAGTTCTGTGTCTCACATCCCGTCATGTTGAGGGCCTGACTGTGCCCGGGCTAGTTCTGTGTCTCCAACATCCCGTCATGTTGAGGGCCTGACTGTGCCCGGGCTAGTTCTGTGTCTCCAACATCCCGTCATGTTGAGGGCCTGACTGTGCCCGGGCTAGTTCTGTGTCTCCAACATCCCGTCATGTTGAGGGCCTGACTGTGCCCGGGCTAGTTCTGTGTCTCCAACATCCCGTCATGTTGAGGGCCTGACTGTGCCCGGGACTAGTTCTGTGTCTCCAACATCCCGTCATGTTGAGGGCCTGACTGTGCCCGGGCTAGTTCTGTGTCTCCAACATCCCGTCATGTTGAGGGCCTGACTGTGCCCGGCTAGTTCTGTGTCTCCAACATCCCGTCATGTTGAGGGCCTGACTGTGCCCGGGCTAGTTCTGTGTCTCCAACATCCCGTCATGTTGAGGGCCTGACTGTGCCCGGGCTAGTTCTGTGTCTCCAACATCCCGTCATGTTGAGGGCCTGACTGTGCCCGGGCTAGTTCTGTGTCTCCAACATCCCGTCATGTTGAGGGCCTGACTGTGCCCGGGCTAGTTCTGTGTCTCCAACATCCCGTCATGTTGAGGGCCTGACTGTGCCCGGGCTAGTTCTGTGTCTCCACCATCCCGTCATGTTGAGGGCCTGACTGTGCCCGGGCTAGTTCTGTGTCTCCACCATCCCGTCATGTTGAGGGCCTGACTGTGCCCGGGCTAGTTCTGTGTCTCCACCATCCCGTCATGTTGAGGGCCTGACTGTGCCCGGGCTAGTTCTGTGTCTCCACCATCCCGTCATGTTGAGGGCCTGACTGTGCCCGGGCTAGTTCTGTGTCTCCACCATCCCGTCATGTTGAGGGCCTGACTGTGCCCGGGCTAGTTCTGTGTCTCCAGCATCCCGTCATGTTGAGGGCCTGACTGTGCCCGGGCTAGTTCTGTGTCTCCAGCATCCCGTCATGTTGAGGGCCTGACTGTGCCCGGGCTAGTTATGTGTCTCCAACATCCCGTCATGTTGAGAGCCTGGTTCTGCCTGGGCTGATTCTGTGTCTCCACCATCCCGTCATATTGAGAGCCTGGTTGTGCCCTGGCTAGTTCTGTGTCTCAAACATCCCGTCATGTTGAGAGCCTAGTTGTGCCCTGGCTAGGGATGTGTCTCAAACATCCCGTCATGTTGAGGGCCTGACTGTGCCCGGTCTAGTTCTGTGTCTCCAACATCCCGTCATGTTGAGAGCCTGGTTGTGCCCTGGCTAGTTCTGTGTCTCAAACATCCCGTCATGTTCAGAGCCTGGTTGTGCCCTGGCTAGTTCTGTGTCTCTAACATCCCGTCATGTTGAGGGCCTGGTTATGCCCGGGCTAGTTCTGTGTCTCCAACATCCTGTCATGTTGAGGTAGCTGGCCTGGTTATGCCCGGGCTAGTTCTGTGTCTCCGACATCCTATCATGTTGAGGTAGCTGGCCTGGTTATGCCTTGGCTGGTTCTGTGTCTCCAACATCCCGTCATATTGAGGGCCTGGTTATGCCCGGGCTGGTTCTGTGTCTCCAACATCCCGTCATATTGAGGGCCTGGTTATGCCCGGGCTGGTTCTGTGTCTCCAACATCCCGTCATATTGAGGGCCTGGTTATGCCCGGGCTGGTTCTGTGTCTCCAACATCCCGTCATGTTGAGGTAGCTGGCCTGGTTATGCCCGGGCTAGTTCTGTGTCTCCAACATCCCGTCATGTTGATGTCCTGACTGTGTATAATGAGTTTACGATGTTCATGTTATTCTACAAGGACTTACTAATTGGTTTTTCCATCTGTCCATTGCGTGCTTTGTATTTTACTTAGAAATCATATTTCCACTGCCATTCAGATTTTCTTTTACTTTTCTGCTCATTGTCCACGTTTCACATCCATACAAAATTAATTGTTCTATGTAACACTTTAACACCATTTTTCTCGTCGCAGTTGATATATTTTTTTTGGTCAAAGATCACGCAATAAAACATGATGAATCTATTGCGTCACGATCTGATGGGAATCATTTATTTAATATTGCCAGGCTCTAAGGAAAGTCATTGATCAGGACGATTCCTCGAGGTTGCTTCTAACGATGACCGGATATGCTATCAACTTGGACATTAAGACAAAATATGATCTCCCAGAGCTGAATAAGTTAGTGCCTCGTGACACCACAAACAATGTCGTCATTATCAGCATCATTATAAGCATCTTCATTGTCATCCTCATCGTCATCCGCATCGTCATCCTCATCGTCATCCTCATCCTCACTGTCTTCTTCTTCTTCTTCTTCTTCTTCTTCTTCTTCTTCTTCTTCTTCTTCTTCTTCTTCTTCTTCTTCTTCTTCTTCTTCTTCTTCTTCTTCTTCTTCTTCTTCTTCTTCTTCTTCTTCTTCTTATCTTCTTGCCAGGGCCCATACAGGGGAGCAAAGAATAGTAACACTGTTGCCTACCATGCACGTCGTAAGAGGCGACTAAGGAGGCTAGGGTTCCGTCGCTCTGCTACTGAGTGAGTGCGTGGCGCGACACTATGAGCTGTGAATTTCGCGTGGAATGCTATTGCATCGGTCCGCTATTGATTTTAGCGTGAGCTGCGTGTTCGGAGCCGGCTGTTGCTCGATTGACTGGTTTGCCTTTTCGGTTCACGAGTACTTTTTCAGGAGACTCCTGGGAGTCGGCGCTGTAGCTACGGAGTTCGTGCTTTGTGCGGCGCTTTCGGTAGGTCGCCCTGCGGAAAGAGACCGAGCCATATGGGATAAAACCCGGGTCAATGAAGTCTTTCTGGTGACTGCCGTTTCCAACGACGATGAACTGTATTTTTCGTGGAGGACTTTAGTGTTGGCATTCAGGAGGCAGCATTATGCACAGTGTGCCTGTGCGGGCTGTTGGATTGCCGACACTCCTGTCTATTCCATTGTTCAAATAGGGCAGTGAGGGGCATTTCGTATGATATACACTGGTACAGGAACGGAGCAATATGGGGACGTCCAGTTGCCGTGAAGTTGGAACCGCGACTAACTATCTAACATCTTTTTCTTCTTCTTCTTCTTCTTCTTCTTCTTCTTCTTCTTCTTCTTCTTCTTCTTCTTCTTCTTCTTCTTCTTCTTCTTCTTCTTCTTCTTCTTTTCTTCTTCTTCTTCTTCTTCTTCTTCTTCTTCTTCTTCTTCTTCTTCTTCTTCTTCTTCTTCTTCTTCTTCTTCTTCTTCATCTTCTTCTTCTTCTTCTTCTTCTTCTTCTTCTTCTTCTTCTTCTTTCTTCTTCTTCTTCTTCTTCTTCTTCTTCTTCTTCTTCTTCTTCTTCTTCTTCTTCTTCTTCTTCTTCTTCTTCTTCTTCTTAGTCTTCTTCTTCGTCTTCTTCTTCTTCTTCCTCTTTGTCTTCTTCTTCTTCCCCTTTTTCTTCTTCTTCTTTTTCTTCATATTCTTCTTATCTGCGTGCATGTATGTATGTATGTATGTATGTATGTATGTATGTATGTATGTATGTATGTATGTATGTATGTATGTATGTATGTATGTATGTATGTATGTATGTATGTATGTATGTATGTATGTATGTATGTATGTGTGTGTGTATGTATGTGTGTGTGTATGTATGTGGTGTGTGTGTGTGTGTGTGTGTGTCTGTCTGTCTGTCTGTCTGTCTGTCTGTCTGCCTGTGTGTGTGTGTGTGTGTGGGTGGGTGGGTGGGTGGGTGTGTGTGTGTGTGTGTGGGGGGGGGGGGGGTGGGGTGTGGGTGTGTGGGTGGGTGGGTGTGTGGGTGTGTGTAATGTGTGTGTGTAATGTGTGTGTGTAGTGTAATGTTGTGTAGTGTAATGTTGTGTAGTGTAATGTAATGTAATGTTATGTAATGTAATGTTATGTAATGTTATGTAATGTTATGTAATGTAATGTAATGTTATGTAATGTTATGTAATGTTATGTAATGTTATGTAATGTTATGTTATGTAATGTAATGTTATGTTATGTTATGTAATGTAATGTTATGTTACGTAATGTATTGTTATGTTATGTAATGTAATGTTATGTATGCAATGTAATGTTATGTATGTAATGTAATGTTATGTATGTAATGTAATGTTATGTATGTAATGTAATGTTATGTATGTAATGTAATGTTACGTATGTAATATAATGTAATGTTATGTATGTAATGTAATGTTATATAATGTAATGTTATGTATGTAATGTAATGTTATGTATGTAATGTAATGTTATGTATGTAATGTAATGTTATGTATGTAATGTAATGTTATGTATGTAATGTAATGTTATGTATGTAATGTAATGTTATGTATGTAATGTAATGTTATGTATGTAATGTAATGTTATGTATGTAATGTAATGTTATGTATGTAATGTAATGTTATGTATGTAATGTAATGTTATGTATGTAATGTAATGTAATGTATGTATGTAATGTAATGTATGTATGTAATGTAATGTAATGTATGTATGTAATGTAATGTAATGTATGTAATGTAATGTATGTATGTATGTATGTATGTGATTCAACGGGCAAGACGGCGTTTGCCTGCAAAGCGTTGTGTAACGTAATGATCACGGCAAGGCACGTAGAGCGCCCTGGTCATCCACTGCATCTGTATTCGTCTCCAGTCGTCTCGACTTGTTTTGGCACTGGACTCAGATGGACTCGGGCGAGAGAGTAAGGTCGATGAATTGCGCAACTCTTCCTCACTTTAATCCAAGTCATCGCGCAAATCATTCTTCATCCAACTTCATATGTCACCTTCAAGCCCTGTGGCGATGGGCGAGCGGCGAAGCGGCAGGCGTGGGTACGCTGGCAGCCGTAGTCACAGACCTGCACACAGGCCATATGGTCGTCTTCTACTGACCGGAGCAGCAGTGGGATTCGGCAGCCCCCTGAGTGACTGAGCAGCCCTCTATAGGAACACACTGCTCACCTCCATAGCATGAGGAAGGGGTTAGAAAAGGTGCTCTAAACATTGTCTGCTCCATCACTACCTAACCAGCTAATCGCGGTTGGTGGGTACCCTTAACTGCGGTCGACATACAAACAAATATAAAACAAGCAAAGCTAAAAGAGTAAACCATATTCCCTTAACAATTGGAACCTGGAATGTACGCACCCTACTTGACAGAGACGGCGTGTCGGGTCCAGAGAGATGAACAGCACTGATTGGGAGAGAGCTGGGCAGGTACAACATCGACATTGCAGCCTTGAGCGAGACACGACTTGCAGAAGAAGGCCATATCTGTGAAATAGGTGCCGGCTACAAATTTTGCTGGAGTGGAAGGAAAAGCGAGGAAAGACGCCAATCCGGTGTGGGATTTGCCATGATCTCGGCCCTGGTCGGCAAATTAGCTGGATTTCCAAAGGCTATAAACGACAGGCTCATGACCATTAAGTTGCCCCTGCTGAATGGAAGGAAGCATGCAACCATTGTGAGTGTCTACGCACCAACTATGACCAACGAAGATGATGTCAAGAACAAGTTCTATGAGAACATGCACAATGTATTAACATCTGTTCCCAAAGGAGACAAACTTATACTCCTTGGGGATTTCGATGCCAGAGTAGGCACTGACACCACCTCTTGGAGTGGCATTATTGGAAATCATGGAGTCGGAAATTGTAACAGCAATGGACTCCTCCTCCTTCAGACATGTGCCGAACATGATCTCCTGATTACGAACACAATTTTCCGTCTCCCCATGAAAATTAGGACATCGTGGATGCACCCTCGCTCGAAACACTGGCACCTCATTGACTATGTCATCGTCAGGAGGAGTGACAGACAAGACGTTCGAGTGACAAAATCCTTGTTTGATGCCGAATGTTGGACAGACCATCGTCTAAATGTCTCGAAAATAAACATTCACATCAGGCCACCACGGCGTCCTCAAGGGGTGAAAATGCAAAAAAAGCTAAATGTCACCCGCCTAAATAGCAAGAAAATGTAGCAGTCGTTTGAAGATATACTGGAAGACCGCCTCAAGCCCAATGCTGCAGCTAAACAGGATACAGAAACAGAATGGAGAGCCCTAAAGAACATAATTTACAACACTGCTATGGAAATCCTGGGTCCAGCCCCCCGAAAGCATAAAGACTGGTTTGATGAAAATTCCGAAGACATCAACCAATTGCTGGCCGAGAAACATCTTCTCCTCAAGGCACATTTGAATGACCCGAAGTCAACATAAAAAAAAAGATGCCTTCAAGAACATTCAGAGAGTAGTGCAGCAGAAGCTTCGGCACATGCGGGACTCCTGGCTGAGCAGCAAAGCTGATGAAATTCAGGGCTTTGCTGACAGACATGATATGAAAAACTTCTACGACTCACTGAAAGCGGTCTATGGTCCTACATCACCAGGCATAGTTTCCATCCTCAGTGCAGATGGAGGAACATTGGTCACCGATAAGAAAGAAATCCTTCAACGATGGGCAGCAAAAACTTAAATGCAACTTCCTTCTTCGATGATGAAACGATCACTACCCTCCTCAAGCTCCCACTAATGATACACTTGATGACCTGCCAACCATAGTGGAAATAAACAAAGCCATCCAGCATCTTTAAATCGGTAAGGCACCAGGTCCTGACTCCATCCCATATGGGTGAGCGATACCATGGCACAAGATTTCAAGGACGCAGCAATAGTCCACCTTTACAAACGTAATGGAAACCTCCAATTTGTGTTACCCACAATGCTACATGTTTGTGAAATCTGGACTGTTTATCAGCGACACGCTAGGAAATTAAACCACTTCCACACAGTCTGCCTCATGAAGCTATTGAAGATTAATTGGCAAGACAATGTCTCAGACACTGAAGTTCTAGAACTTTATATATATATATATATATATATATATATATATATATATATATATATATATATATATATATATATATATATATATATATATATATATATATATAAGTAGTAAAGTATGTGGTAGTAGATTAATATTTCTGGTTTGCAAGCATCTAGGTCACGGCGTATTTTGCTATATACAGAGTCTACCACCAGCGCTATGACGTCATAAAATCCAAACAAGATTTGACCCTCAGGTGCCTCCACCGGCCTCCTCCGCCCCTGTTCGCGCCGACCGCTCCCGCCTCGCTGCGTACGGAGATCGAGTCCCTCGGTGCTGAGATCGAAGGCATTGCAAATTTCTTTGTCTTTCATTCGGGTGAATCGAGCAGTAAAAAATTGGGCTTTTAGATAAATACACTTTCACCGATTTAGAAAGATAGTCATGTGACTTGACAACCACACAAGCAGCTGTGTATGGCCTTCACAGTAGTGTCATTCTTAGGGTGTCCATAGTGGAAAAACCTACACACAGATACCACGTTTTCAAGGATTGAAGTGTTTTCTCCTTGTATTTGTGGTAAATTCCCCTGATCACATTGCACCCTGAAGTGAGAAGAGACTAACTAAATCCCCTAGACATAAATTAGCCAATATTCTCTTAGATTAAAATCCACACCCCTCAGGGATGCATAAAGGATACACCAATTTTATGCATGAGGTATATCCTTGCACTGTCAATTATTGCTGACAGGCACAGAGTCCACATTGCATTAATTACGGAATCGCGGAGTATGCTTAATACGGTGAAAAAATGAATATTTTGAGTATAATGGCTTGTCTCACTTCATCAGCATTAAGTGCCATGCCAGCTGGTGTAGGCGCTAATGTCTCTCCATATATCTCGGTCTTTGGTGTTCAGGAACAACTCTACTGTTGATATTCCTTCATTCTACGGTCTCAGTAAATCCAGCATCATTTCTCTTGGTCGGCCTCTGCCTCTCTTGCCCCTCGATCTTTCCAGTCGTCACGATATTCTCCAATGTGTCTCTTCTCATGTCTAATGTCTTGCTTCGGAGGTTACAAATTGTCAGAATCGTGTGGATTTTCTGCCATGGTCATGGGAGAGTGAGGGGGAATGAACAAGCTGATAGGCTGGCAGTGAATACACCAGTAGTAAGGGATGTGCAAATGACTTCGAAAATTAGGACTAGTCCTTCTTGGCGACATCATATTTTACTATACAAAAGTCATTATCCTACGCTCTGACGTCACCAAACAGAGTCCTTTTCGGAACGCCTTTTTTAAATTTTGGCAGTTATTTTCTTGGGTCTGGTTGTCACTTCCGGTTGTCATGATGACTACTTCCAGTCTAGGGGTGGCGGCGGCGGCGGCGGTGGTGGTGGTGGCGGCGGGGAGACACGATCCGAAGCGATCGGACGCGATCCGGCCCGAGCGGGTGTGCATCCCGTGTGTTTGTGTGTGTGTGTGTGAGAGAGAGAGAGAGAGAGAGAGAGAGAGAGAGAGAGAGAGAGAGAGAGAGAGAGAGAGAGAACCCTAGTCATTTACATCCCCTCCTTCGATGAGGAGACCGAAATCAAATATGACAGAAATTGATTTATTTCATCTCTCGAGCTAACTCGAGGATCCATTTTTGGATTGCATTTACAAACTTTTTTTTTTGCACGGCTCAGTATGCTAATTAATTCGGCAGAAGCTCAGACCCCATGTATCAACTTTAAGCGCTTGGTGGAAATCTGGTTTAGAAATATACTAGCCGGGTATACAATTTTATTTAAACTATGCCCTAAAACTTAAATAAACACCAACATTTCTTGTATGTATATTGGAGCATATTAATTTCAATATAAAACTCTAATTCGCATTTAATTTAAGCCATAACTTCCCAAGATGTACATTAAAATATGTAATATAAACACCGCAAATAACGTCCCCTTTTTTAAAAACATAAATATAATTAATCAAGGGAGATTAATAGTGGTCTCTTGACTCAAGTAGAATGATCGCCCCTGAGAGTACAGGTAAAGGCCATGCGCTGACCCCACTGCGCCCCACGAGGAAGATAACAGCCAGCGGGTACTGATAAGCTGTGCATTTAATTACCTTTGACGGCTAGTGGAGGTTCGCTCGAGCTGTGGAAAATGCACAGAGGTCAGGTGCCTAAGTCGTTTAAGTTTGGTTACGTTAAGTCAGCCATTTAAATAAAAATTCAGCACAAATATGTATTTCTATTTTGCTGTAAATCTCTCTCTGTCTGTCTCCCTCTCTCTCTCTCTCTCTCTCTCTCTCTCTCTCTCTCTCTCTCTCTCTCTCTCTCTCTCTCTCTCTCTCTCTCTCTCTCTCATGAAATAATACTGAATACGTGTGTGCGTGCGTGGGTGTACTGTCGAGTGTGTGTGTGTGTGTGTGTGTGTGTGTGTGTGTGTGTGTATGTGTGTGTGTGCGCGCTATCAATTACGGGACATCGCAGTCAGTCCCACATTCTGTGGAGTGTTGTGGTTGCTGGGTAAGATTGCTGTTGTCTTATTGAACGAACGGTAGGCATGTCACGTGCCCGAGTGTGATTGTGTATGTGTCTGTGCGCGCGTGTGTGTGTGCTATCAATTACAAGACATAGCAGTCAACCTCAACATTCTATGGAGTTTCATGTGTGCTGGGTAAGTTTGCGATTCTCATTTTGAATGAACGACAACCATGTCATGTGCATGTGAGTGGGTGTATCAACAGCCAGTTGTCTATCTATTACAGGATGGCGCAGACAGCCACAACCTTGTTTACGCAATGCACTTACAGGACGTTGCAGACAGCCCCAACATTGATTAGTTGCTCGTGTACCACCATGCCAGTCGTGTGTGTGTGTGTGTGTGTTTGTGCACATGTAGGCGTATGTGACTGCGTGGGTGTGCTATCAATTACAGGACGTCGCAGTCAACCTCATCATTCTATGGATTGTCAACCGTCCTGGGGCAAGTAAGTTTGCCTTTGTCCTTCTGAACAACCGGCACCCATGATCTTCTGTCTTATCTGTCATCAGGAATACCATCATCATCATCACCAATTTTACCGCAGTCACCTTATGTATAAAATAGCAGACTGCTGGCAAACCATCGAAGATGTAAACACTATCTGTCTCTCTCGTGTGTGATTGTTTGGGTGCACGTTTGTGTGAGTATGTGTGTATTTGCTTGTGTAAAAGTAGGCATGTGTCGATTATGTGTGTATAGGAAATGAGTGTATGTGTGTGCTTGTTTTACTTATTAGTGAAGCTACATGTGCATTGTATCACCAGATAGATGTCTATCCAGTACAGACGGTCACAGTGAATCCCAACCTTGTTTATGCAATGCATTTACAGGCCGTTGCAGACAGCCCCAACATTGATTGGGTGCGTGTGTGCCATCATGACAATCATGTGCGTGTGTGTGTGTGTGTGTGTGTGTGTGCGTGTGTGTGTGTGTGCGTGTATGTGTGAGTGCGCGCATGTAGGTGTGTGTGCGGCCATGTAGGCGTGTGTGCGTGTGCGGGTGTGCTATCAATTACAGGACATCGCAATCAGTCCCAACATTCTCTGGAGTGTTGTGTTTGGTGGGTAAGATTACTGCTTACTTATTGAACGAACAGTAGTCATGTCATGTGCATGTGTGTGTGTGTGTGTGTGTGTGTGTGTGTGTGTGTGTGCTATCAATTACAGGACGCTGCACTCAACCCCAACGTTGGTTGGGTGTTCATGTGCTATCATGATTTGCCGTGACGACCAAAACTATGCCTCATGCTATAGTTGTGTCTGGCTATTACATACTGCAGTCAAGTTGTAATGCATTGCATTTACAGGACGTTGCAATCACCCCCAGCATTCATGCTTGTTGGGCAAGGTTGCCGTTATCTTTCTGAACGACCGACAACCATGAACTTATGCGGTGTCTGTCAGCAGGATTACCATCACCGGCATCACCCACCACCACCAACAAAAATCGTCATTATAATCATCATCATCATCATCATCAACATCAGCTTCGTCATAAGCTGAAGGTGACCGATCGGGTGACTCACCTCAGGGCTATGTCAGTGAAGTAAGTGAACGTACGAGAACGTCTTCAGACATGTCTTTAGGGAAAACACGTGACTAAAACCGGTTAAAGATGGCGTCACACTCGCTCACATGTGTAAGGGTACAACCAGGTGGCTACAACTGAGCAAAGATGGAGCTGTAGCCGGTGAAGTGTCTTATGGGATACATCCGAACCACGTGACTAATGACTCAACCAGTCAAAGATGGAGTCGCACCCGATCATTGGACCAGACAGTGCATAATATTTCGCTGATTCATTCTATGTCAGCGAATAGCGTGTATAAGACGACCACCATTCACCGTCTAGAAGTACCGGTCTAAGTAAACACCAACCAGATCACAATGTTACAAGGAACTAACAATAAGGTGGCTTTTGATAAATCTTTCACATGTTCGTTGTGTTTCTCCAAGTAGGCATACGGTTAACCTAACAATACTAGTATAATACAGGATATATGGTGCTAGAAACCTATATCTGAAGAGACAAGACATTTCTTCTTATAGTATTGTAGGCTGGGTCGACAGCGTATCACTATTCAATCTATCGCGAGACAACGTCGACGCGGCCGAGGACAAGTTGTGGATCGCTCTTCTAAGCAGCTGTCTGGGCGACATGCTACCAAACCCTAAAATATTTATCCCAGCTCTGTCGTTAGACATGATGTTCTGCAAGAAACCTACTTCTTGTAGTCAGACAGCCATAGACCCGCATGAGATAGCATTTGATGTGCTTGATGATTTTTTTCTTCAGCTAAAAATATTGACCTTCTGTCTAACACTCACGGACCAGACTCTAAGATTCTCGAGAAAATCAACGCTTTGTGGAATGTAAACTATCCTACCACTGGTTTCCGAAGTTGCTCCTCTGTCACAGCAGATGAAATACAACACCCATCGAGAAAGGTATGTATAAATAGTTACGTTCACGATCATAGTCTCCAAGAAAAGGTGTGCTAGCTCCGATGTCTAATGATACATGCTATTATCTGGTACTCTTTGTTTCGCTATGAACTACTAGAGGGTGACTTCTTATAAGTTTCAATGTGATTTTCTCTCCTACACAGGTTAATTACGCAACAGATCCTCACTTCTTGACAGTTCATAGCATTGGCACCGAAGAACGCAATGACAACTGGCACCATGTAATCAGAGAACGGGAGAATTTTGAACGCCGTATACTAGAGATGCAGCAAATTCTTACCCCAGTCCTGGGGACCAGTCACAAAGCAAAGACCTAGAGCAGAGAAAAGATGTCAAGAGCAGCATTGAAAGAGGCCGAGATAGTCTAATCCCCTATGGCAACTGGTAATTACAATTTTAAAAAAAAATCAATCCACACTAGCGGATGAATATTAAAACACCTACATGAAAAAAAAAACAAGATGCTTGTAATATATACTTACAGACCTGTCTTCAATAGCTGACCAGTCCTCAATACGAAGAAAACTGTGATGGGTGTGAGGAGATTGTATATGTATATCACTGGTATTCTGACTTCGCAGACTATAGCTCACAGTGACTACAGCGCAAGTAACACCACGACCTCTACACTATCTATTTCATCATGGCTAGAGGTCATGTGGCGACCATGACACGCATTCTTCAACCCACCTCAAACATACAACAGGTCAAGGAGCGGGTAGTAGAACGCTTAGTCGCTCCATGCGAACAGCCACGTCAGCGTAATCTAAATAGCTTGACCTAAGAAACTGGCTGAAACCGGTTTTACGCATGGCTAAATAAATACTAGTATATAACAACCGAGGCTGGTAACACTCAACCATCAAATCAAATCAAATCAAATCAACTTTATTAGGGTCACAAATTGGGCGCGCAGGCCCGTCTTACATTCGGCCCTTCCAATCACTCGTCTTTCGTTCATCAAGAGCATTATACATTTACATAGGAAGAAAACTAAACATTGTGAAATGAATATTGTAAACATAAACAAGGCAAATTACCATGTTATGAGGCCCATCTCCCACCTATCCATACATCACCCCACCACACCCCCACCTACCCACACACACGCGCACCAAGGGACACATAAAAATCCCCTCCTACCGACACACACGCACACCAAGGGACACATACATACCCCACCAACCGACCCATCCCCCTCCCGCACATCCCCCACAAACACACACTGCCCTCACCTGATCCCCAAACCAAAACACACTCGCCACCCACAATCATTCCCCCACCAACCCACACATCCCACACCCATCCACATCCTACCCCACACATCCTCTCCCCACCCACACCTCAAACCACCAATCCCCCAGCCACATCTCCATCCACAACATATTCCCCCCCCCCCACACACACAATCCCCCACCAACCCACACATCGCACATCCACTCACACATCCCCAAACCATACACACACATCCCCACCAACTGACATGTCCCTACCCCCCCCCCCCCCCCCCCACACACACACATCTCCCTAACCACCCATACATCCCCAATCCACTCACACACACCCCACCACCCACACATACAACTTCCACCCACCCACACATGCCTTAACCTAATCCCCCACCACACAATCCCCCACCCGCACATCACATACACCCAATACCACGCACTATTCCCAACCCACGCACCACACACACACATATCCCTCACCAACACATCCCCACTTACACACCACACACATATCACCCACCCAGATACCACACAATATTCCCACCCACACCCACACAGATACCCTTACCCATCCACCCCACATACCCCCACTCACACACCACAAAAATCCCCCACCCACACACACATACCTCACCCACACAAAATCACCAACCAACACACCACACACCTCTCCCCACCCACACACGCATTCCCTACCCGTCCACCAACACACACTCACTCACGCATACATCCTCCACTACGCACCCACACACCCCCACCCACCCACTCCCAACCAAACATCTTTCGATCACAATACCCCTACCCCCACACAATCCTCCACCCACTCACACATCCCACCCCGACACATATAACTCCCTCACCCACCTACACATCCCTAAGCCACTCACACACCCCCACCCACATATTCCCCATCCACATACACACATCTCCCACCCACACTCCCCCACATACTTTCCCCAACCACCACAATCCCCTGCTCACCCACACATATACCCCACCCATACGCACATTCCCCACACCCATCACACACATCTCCCACACCACACACTATCCTCCACCCATACCACCACAAACATACCCTCCACCCACACATCATTCACACATTCCCCACCAACACACCGCACACATATCTCAAACCCACACACCATACACTTCTCCCCACCCGCCATTCCATCCCAAATCCACCCAACACAATCCCCTACCCACACAACCCCGCCTCCCACACATACTTCCTCAAACCATCCACACATCTCCACCCACATAAACACACATCCCCTGCATCCGTCCCATACACATATCCTCCACCCATACACACATCCCCCACACCCATTCCAACACCCATACTTTCACCCCCACACATCCATCCACACATCCCACCAACACCCACAAATACCACTACCCACCAAAACCCACACACCCCAACCCATCCAAATGCATACCCCCACCCACACACCCCCCACCCACACATATCCCCACACATATCCCCACACTCACACACATCCTCCACATACACTCACACTTCCTCACATCTAGACACATACAAAATGTCTCACGTTAGTATTGAAACTAGTATGAACAAACTCCCACACTTTACTCACACACATACACTGACACTTGTCATGAGCAGTCTCATAAAAATGTTAAACATGGAGAAAAATGTGTACATAAAATGTATGTGACGTAAAAATAGTGATGCTCTCTCTCTCTCTCTCTCTCTCTCTCTCTCTCTCTCTCTCTCTCTCTCTCTCTCTCTCACACACACACACACACACATATTCACTCTCACGCTCACACATTCACTCTTCCGCTCATTCATTCACTCTCCCGCTCATTCACTCTCACGCTCACTCATTCACTCTCCTGCTCACTCATTCACTTTCCCGTTCACTCATTTACTCTCCCGCTCACTCATTCACTCTCACGCTCACTCGTTCTGTCTCTCATTCACACTCACTGAATCACTCACTCAAACTACAGTAATGAACATGAGTTTATATTATGCATGATAAAATCAAATGGTATTTAACTGATAATATGACAGATGAGAATACACAAACATATAGATTCGCGTGTTACATAACATGCGTGTTACATGACATGCATCTGCTCAGCTCTCTCTCTCTCTCTCTCTCTCTCTCTCTCTCTCTCTCTCTCTCTCTCTCTCTCTCTCTCTCTCTCTCTCTCTCTCTCTCTCACTCTCTCTCTCTCTCTGTCTGTATTCTTTCATATACACACACTCACACGCATGCGCGCGCTCACACACACACACTAACACATCAACTCTCCCACTGTCTCACTCTCTAACACACAATCCTTCACACACACACTCACTCTCTCAATCACACTTTCTCACACATACACATACACATGAACGCATGCACGCACGCATACACTCCCTCACTCACTCTCACACATACACGTACGAATGCATGCACTGACACATTCCCCCACCATTTCTCGCTCAATCACTCTCTCCACACACACGCATGCACGTACGCACACACGCATTCACTCTCTCCCTCTCACTGACACCCACTTTCTCTCTCTCTCTCTCTCTCTCTCTCTCTCTCTCTCTCTCTCTCTCTCTCTCTCTCTCTCTCTCTCGCTCCCACACGCACACACATATATAGTGAACAATTATAGTTAAGCAATTATAATGAACAATTATACTGATCAATTATACC
Organism: Cepaea nemoralis; assembly: GCA_014155875.1. Lineage (NCBI taxonomy): Eukaryota > Metazoa > Mollusca > Gastropoda > Stylommatophora > Helicidae > Cepaea > Cepaea nemoralis. The sequence continues at coordinate 53,177 of JACEFZ010027610.1, read as the reverse complement.
AGTAAATGAATTATGGTGGCATATAGTCGGTATGGATTAAGTATTGAAAGAGTTTTCGGTTAAATGTGTAGGGACTCATTGGAGTTTTCAGATCTGGAGGCAGATCATTCCATAAGTGAGCACCAGAACAGGCGAAACATGTTTTGTATATGTCCAATCTAGGCTTTGAGACATGTAACAAATTTAGGCGCTTGCTGTTCATTGCATTAGATTGAATCAGCGGCAGAAGATACTCTGGGGTATTTTGAGATATAATTGTATTCACTAATTTGGCTTTGTTGAAAAGGAAGCGCTTTTGTAGTGGTAGAAGTCTTAGATGACTACAAATTATTACTTTCAACGTGCTTTATGTCAGAAACCAGACGAATAGCGCGGTTTTGTAGAGAACATAGTCGTTTTAAATTAGATTTAGGGCAACCATCCCAAACAGTGGAACAGTAATCGAGATGTGATTGGATATAGCATGTATAGAATATTTTTCGTGTGCTTTCGTCCAAGAAGTGCTGAATTTTAGCAAGTTGGTAAACTTTTTGTGCTATTTTCTTGGTAAGAGCGTGAACATGAGAGCTCCAGTTCAAATGGCTGTCTATTAAAAGCCCTAGTGTTTTATGTTCACTCACATTAACTATAGGTAACGTGCCCATGCGGAGTTCGAGAGGTGATCCAGTTATGGCTAGTGTTTATAGTTTTTGTCTGGTCGTTATTAGCATGGATTTGGATTTGTCGATGTTAATTTGCATGCGGTTTTCATTGCTCCATCTAGTAAGATTATCAAGTTCCTTTTGTAAAGAATTCTCTAATTCACTACGGTTTTCTTGACTAGTATATATTGTACAGTCGTCTGCGAATAGATCACAAGTTGTATTGATATATAAAGGAAGATCATTAATATAAACTGCAAAAAGCAGCGGACCTAGTATTGAGCCCTGAGGCACACCAATATTAAGCTGTGTGGGTCTTGATAGACAGTTATTGAAGGACACGACTTGTTGCCTGTCGGACAGAAGATGACTACAGACCTCAAGACTGTGCCTGCTAACTGGGTCTACATGACTCGTAGTGGTGAGACTATTAGACCAGTGGGTGGTGGTGATAAGGACGTGTATGTCTCATCCTACAGAAGAACGACGACGTTACACATCCGACGATTTTACGGTGAAGCCGACCAGAAATTCCCGACTAAGACGGGTATGACGCTTACTCGACAAGAATATGAACAGATGAGCGCCATGCATCTCGAGATCCTAGCTGACTTTGACAGACTCAACCAAGTTAACCAAGCCAGTAACGAAATCAAACAAGGTACTAACAGAGACAAGCAAGTCAGTAACCAAAACATTCAAGTAAGTGCCCATGTCAAACAACGCCATCAAGTCTAAAACACTCAAGTCAATGCTCATGTTAAACAAGGAACTAACCGAAACCACCTAGTAGACGCATACTATACCTCCAGTTTTCAACCCAGCTACAGTCAGATGTGAGATAACCCCAGCAACCAGATGTGTGATGAACCCAATAGCCAGTTGTTTGATGTTAGTTGGTTAGTTAGTTAGTCGACAGATCATCCTCGTTGCACATCGGACCATTCAGTTCATAAGTGCTCGGATCCCCTCCTCAGCAAATCCCGCAGCGTGTAGCGGCTAACGACGCCAGTTCTGTGTTGGTTTATCAATCTTCTTTGGCTTCCTGCGTAGTGTTATTGTTTGGCCACCCCTCTTTTAATTTGCTGCTCTCGCAGTCTGGCCATTGTTGTAGATTCACAGTCATCACTTGGTTCTTGCAAAAGTCTCACTTCTCGTAGAGCATTCAGAATGTCAGCCTGGTCCATGGCGCGTCCGCCCTCCACAGTAGCCTCACCTGCGAGCTTGTCAGCCCGCTCATTTCCTTGTACTCCCGCATGACCTGGCACGAAGATGAAACTAATCTTTGCCAGCCGAGACCGCTCCAGAGGCAGCAACCATTCTCTTCGGATCGACCCCTCCTCTATCCTCTTGATCATGTTCATTGAGTCGCTAAGGAAACAAGCCCTAGTGAATGTCTGTGTCTCGAGCCATGTTATTGCTTTACTTACTGCCATGACTTCCATGGTCAGGCTACTTGTGGTTTCAGTGAAAGCACCAGAGTCCTCCTTCACAATTCTCCCTCCGGCCCGAGCTGTAAAGGCCCATGAGCTTTTCACATGTCGGACGACCGACCCATCTGTGTAGATGACCGCGTCACTGTCTAGCGAATTCTCGAAAATCAACGCTTGTACTTCAGCCTCCACAGCAGCCGGATTTTCTTGTCTGCATTTTCTATCTAGTTGGATGCAAACTGAAAAGGATGTGCAGAAGTCTGTTGGCACTTGCACCCACTCCTCGCCAGGTTCTAAGTCCTCAAGTGAACACACCTGTTGAAGAATGTCTTCGGCTTGACCCATCCACGACCGTCCTCTTTTTAACCTGCTGCCCTTCACCTTCCTAATTTCACTATGCAGTGGATGCTGTGTGTTTGCGTTAATTCTGAGGTAGGCGCGTGCCCTGCAAACTTGCATTCTCTCTTCAATGGTTGGAAAATCAAGAAGGTAGCGCATCGCCCTGCATGCTGTATCTTTTGTACATCCAAGAATAATGCGCATAGCTTCATTCTGTATCCTTTCCATCCTTTCTATCTGCTTATGGCTGAGAGTCAGGATTGCCATTGCATACTCCAAAACAGACATGACCAGCCCCTCGTACAGAAGACATAGATGGCGCTGCTCACAGTTTGCTGCCGCCATCACCCGCATCGCTGCCAAGCCCCGCTTGGCCTTTGTTATCACCTGGTCTATGTGCACATTATAAGCAAGGCTTCGATCAAACCGTATCCCCAGGTAATTCATTGCCTGCGTTCTTTCCACCGTCTCTGAACACAGCATTACAGTTGGTGTTGGATTGTTGACAATATGATTATTCAACGAGAACCAAGTCACTGTTGCCTTTGTTGGGTTGACCATTGCCCCAGCTTCATCACACCAAGTACTTATGCGATTGAGTTCGGTTTGTAGTTCCACAGCAACCTCCTCTCTATCCTTACCCTGACGATACACTAAAACATCATCGGCATATGACAATGTCCTGCCAGGTCCAGTGATCTGCTCACTGGTGATTCTCACTGTGTAGGCGTTGAACAGTACCGGAGATAATGGTGATCCCTGTGGTAGGCCAGGATATATTGTTGTTGGTTCCGAAGTCCAACTGCCACATCTAAAAACTACTTTCCGTTGGAAGAGGGCTGCAGCGATCCAACTAAGGAGGAATGGACTTACGTTTAGTTCAAGAAGCTGAAACATTAAAAAATCCAGTGGTACTCTGTTGTATGCGTCCTCAAGATCAATCGCTGCAGCAACAGTTTCAGTGCCTGAGTGGAAACCTTCATAGACATCATGGGCAAAGACTGCTGCATTGGTCCAGGTTTCTCTTTTTGGACGGTACCCACCCAGGGTAGGTGGGAAAACACCTTGCCTCTCTAGTTGGCTTGATATTTTCCTGGCAATTACCTTCTCCAGCAGCTTGCCTACTGTATTCTGCATGGTTATAATTCGATATCCCTGAATTTTTTTGTGGTCTTTGTCAGGCTTCGGCAAGGGAATCAGATAGCTATGTAACCATTCCTCCTTGATGCTAGCACTCCCTATACTGTTGTTGTACATGTCTGCTAGTTTCTCTAGCTCATTGTCGGTACACCTATTTATGTCGTCGTATCTTATGCCATCAGGACCTGGAGCACTGTTTTTTGATCGTCGAAGCACAGCCTTGATTTCTTTCACTGTCACTGTGTCTTCATCCGAAGTGTTCTAGGCCTTGCATCTGTCTGAGGTGACCTCCTTGGCCAGATTCCGGCCTCCCATGTCTGTCTGGTTGCTCTGCTCAAGGTAGCGTTCAAAGAGGGCTTTGCCCTTGTCCTCATCAGTCCTCTGCCAGATGAGGTCAGCACCTTGGAAGTCAGAAATGCTCTTATTCTTGACTACCCCACTCATGCTTTTATGTAGTCGCCAGAACAATTTCAGTGACTTGTCTGTGCTTACTCTTTGACACACCTCTGCCCATTTTTCGCTTTTAACCACCTTGACCAGTTTTTTGAAATAGCTTACTTTTGTGTGCATCTCTCTTTCTAAGTGCAAGCAGGGACTAGGATGACCAGCTCTGTTCTTCTTGGCATTTTGCCATCTCCTTACAGCACTACGCTTATCCACCCAAGCCTTCTCCACCTCGAAACTCCACCACGGTGGCTGCTCCCAGCTTTTTCTCCTGCCCTGAAACGTTCTGCGCTTGTCACGTCTTATTTTGCTCACCACATCTTGCCCTGTACTGTCATACTGGAACGTCTTTACCTTTAGCTTGTGCTGCCTGGTTCTGCCTTTCTCCACCAATATGCTGCAAGGGTGGTGGTCGCTGCCATGGTGTCCTAGGACACCCCATCTACACACTGTAGTGAGTGAAGGTGAAACTAGCGCCAGATCAATAGCACTGTCCTCATCGCCTGGACGGCTTGCTGTCCTGGTGACACAGCCACTGTTGATACAAACCAGGTCGATGGTTTCCAGTGCAGTCTCGAGCTCCTCCCCTTGTGTATTGGAGGAAGTGTTTCCCCATGATCTGCCTTTAGCGTTGAAGTCACCACAGAAAATAACATTTCTCTCGTGGCCTAATATGCCACTTAAGCACTGCCACTTCTGGGCGTCCACACTCGCATTGCGGGCATAAACATTAACCAACACGAATGGTATACTGGAATGAACTCTCAACGCCTGTATTTGTATATCGTCACATGTCCCAACTGGACATGTCTAGCTCTGACACCACCATGCTGTCGCGAACGAGAATCGCCGTTCCCAGATGTCGTCTGTTGTAGAAACATTTGAAGCCGGCAATTCGGAGTAGCTGATCGCCCAGTCTCGTCTTCTGGAGTGCTACAATGTCGTTCCTGTAAACTAGGGTTTCTAAAATAGAGCCCCGTTGTTTTACACTGGCACAGTTCCAATATAGAATACGGATGTTCCTGAGTCCTAGACGGTGACACTTGAGTCTAAAACGTCTCAAACCCCCGCGCTTACCTTGCTTCTTTGTCCCTGCGCGGCTACCACGCAGCTTCGTTATGTTGACTGTTGATCGCTCGGAGATCTTGAGTAGAAACTTCTGGTTTTACATCCTGGCACACCAATTACACGCAAGAGATGAATAAATCCATCCCTTACGCGAAAAAGTTAACGAACACAAAACAACACGACCGACCGTCGCCATCTTGAAGCCGGAAGTTTGATGTGCAACAAGACACCAACCGAAGCAATCATGTCCAACACACTCAAGACAGTAATCAAGTCAAACAGGGTACTAAACGAAGCCATCAAGTAGACGCATACTATACCTCTAGTTATCCAAGCTAAAGTCAGATGTGTGATGACCCCACCAACCAGCTATGTGAAGAGCCCGTTAGGCAGATGTTTGATGTGCCCGATAGTCAGATGATTGAAGGCCCTGTTGTCTACAATACTCAGATGTCAGCCCACCAAGCAGGAGACCAACCTTATGACTACAGACCTAGTGACATATACATACCAGGCTACCAGATGGAAAAACCAACCTACTCAGACTACGGTGTGAAGAAACCCAGAAACAACATACAATGTGTATAGCTCTGTATGTGAAAATAAAATACTGTGATGACTTGCTTATGATCGAGAGGTTTTCCGGAAGGTTGTTATGGAAGCATGGTTCTGCAACGGACATGCTACTGAATGAATGAATGAATGAATGATGATACTATGTATACCAGCTCATAGCACATCATCCGTTTCGTGTAATGACATTATGAATTTTGCTTTTGCTTTTTTATTATTCTTGTAAAATGTACTGAAACACTGTAAAATGCACTGAAATACTGTAAAATAAACAGGTATATAGATTATAATTACGTCTTGGTTGTTTAATATTTAGTGTTTACGGTGTATATAGTTGTAATGTGATGAGAGAATGATACATATTGCTGACAAATTCAAGAAATATTTCAACAAAACTAAGGAAACTGGTTAACCAAAGTAGAAAAAACTTTCGACCATAGTCTGAAATAGCCCAACCAAAATTATGAAAAGTAGGAAACTTTGCAAAACATAAGAAAAGATGTTACCCAAAAGGGAAAAATATTTGGCCACATTTCAATCAAACAAATTAAAAGTAGGGAAATTTTTTAACCAATCGTGAAAATTTTGGCCAACTTTCACTCAATCTTATGAAAAGTGGGGCATTTTGTTGTCCAGAAAGTGAAAAGTTTGACCAAATTTCACCCAAACTTATGAAAAGTAGGAAACTTTGTTAACCAAATGGCAAACAATCTTGGCCAAGTAAGAAAATGTGTTAACCAAATGTGAAAAGGGTAACCAAATTTCAACCAAACTTATTAAAATCTCAGTCAAACTTATGAAAAGTAGGAACATTTGTTAATCAAAGGTGAATATTTTGGCCAAATTTCATCCAAACTTATGAAAAGTAGGACAATTTGTTGTCCAGACGTAAAAAGTGTGACCAAATTTCACCAAAACTTATGAAAAGTAGGAAACTTTGTTAATCACATGGCAAAAATCTTGCCCAAGTAATAAAACTTGTTAGCAAAAGGGGGAAAATTTTGGCTACATGTCAACCAGACTTATAAAAAGCGCACCCAATCTTATGAAAATTAGGAAAATTTGTTAACCAAATGCGAAAAGGTTAGCCGAATTTCAAACCAAACTTATAACAACCTCAGTCAAACATAGGAAAAGTAGGAAAATTTGTTAACCAAACGTGGAAAGTTTGGCTAACTTTCCAGATGTGAAAAGTGTGACCAACCCAAGCTTATGAAAATTAGGAAACTTTGTGAACCAAATGGCAACAATTTTGGCCAAGTAAGAAAATGTGGTAACTAAAGGTGAAAAGTTTAGCCAATTTTCAAACCAAACTTATAAACATCTCAGTCAAACATATGAAAAGTAGGAGAATTTGTTAACCAAGCGTGAAAAGTTTGGCCTACGAGTTTCCTACTCTTTTTTTTTTATAAGTTTCGATGAACTTTGCTCAAACTTTTCACCTTTGGTTAACAAAGTTTCCTACCTTTTTATGAGTTTTGTTTGAAATTTGGTCAAACTTGTAAAAATTTCACCTTTCGTTAACACAGTTTCTTACTTGGCCAAGATTTTTGCCCTTTGGTTCACAAAGTTTCCTACTTTTCATAAGTTTGGGTGAAACTTGGTCAAACTTTTCACATCTGGACAACAAAATTTCACACTTTTCATAAGTTTGGGTGAAAGTTGGCCAAACTTTTCACGTTTGGTTAACACATTTTCTTACTTTTCATATGTTTGACTGAGGTTTTTATAAGTTTGGTTTGAAATTCGGCTAACCTATTCACATTTGGTTAACAAATTTTCCTACTTTTCATAAGATTGGGTGCGCTTTTTATAAGTCTGGTTGAAATGTAGCCAAAATCTGTCCCTTTGGCTAACAAATTTTATTACTTGGCCAAGATTTTTGCCATTTGGTTCACAAAGTTTCCTAATTTTCATAAGTTTGGGTGAAATTTGGTCAAACTTTTCACATCTGGCCAACAAAATGCCCCACTTTTCATAAGACTGGGTGAAAGTTGGCCAAACTTTTCACGATTGGTTAAAAATTTTTCCTACTTTTCATGTTTGATTGAAATGTGGCCAAATATTTTTCCCTTTTGGGTAACACCTTTTCTTATGTTTTGAAGTTTCCTACTTTTCATAATTTTGGTTGGGCTATTTCAGACTATGGTCGAAAGTTTTTTCTACTTTGGTTAAACCGTTTCCTTAGTTTTGTTGAAATATTTCTTGAATTTGTCAGCAATATGTATCATTCTCTCATCACATGACAACTATATACACCGTAAACACTAAATATTAAACAACCAAGACGTAATTATAATCTATATACCTGTTTATTTTACAGTATTTCAGCGCATTTTACTGTGTTTCAGTACATTTTACAAGAATAATAAAAAAAAAAAGCAAAATTCTTAATGTCATTACACGAAACGGATGATGTGCTATGAGCTGGTATACATAGTACCATCACAGTATTTTATTTTCACATACAGAGCTATACACATTGTATGTTGTTTCTGGGTTTCTTCACACCATTGTCTGAGTAGGTTGGTTTTTCCAGCTGGTAGCCTGGTATGTATATGTCACTAGGTCTGTAGTCATAAGGTTGGTCTCCTGCTTGGTGGGCTGACATCTGAGTATTGTAGACAACAGAGCAATCAATCATCTGACTATCGGACACATCAAACATCTGCCTAATGGGCTCTTTACATAGCTGGTTGGTGGGTTCATCACACATCTGACTGTAGCTGGGTTGATAACTAGTGGTATAGTATGCGTCTACTTGATGGCTTCGTTTAGTAACGTGTGACTTGAGTTCTGTCTTGAGTGTGTTGGACTTGATTGCTTTGGTTGGTGTCTTGTTGCACATCAAACAACTGGCTATTGGGTTCATCACACATCTGGTTGCTGGGGTCATCACACATCTGACTGTAGCTGGGTTGAAAACTGGCGGTATAGTATGCGTCTAATTGGTGGTTTCGGTTAGTTCCTTGTTTAACTTGAGCATTGACTTGAGTGTTTTGGACTTGATGGCTTCTGGTAGTACGTTTTTTGACATGAGCACTAACTTGAATGTTTTGGTTACTGACTTGCTTGTCTCTGTTAGTACCTTGTTTGATTTCGTTACTGGCTTGGTTAACTTGGTTTAGTCTGATAAAGTCAGCTAGGATCTCGAGATGCATGGCGCTCATCTGTTCTGTTCTTGTCGAGTAAGCTTCATACCCGTCTTAGTCGGGAATGTCTGGTCGGCTTCACCGTAAAATCTTCAGATGTGTAACGTTGTCGTTCCTCTGTAGGATGAGACAAACACGGCCTTATCACCACCGCCCAATGGTCTAATAGTCTCACCACTACGAGTCATGTAGACCCAATTAGCAGGCACAGTCTTGAAGTGTGTAGTCATCTTCTGTTCACAATTTTTGAGTGTTACCAGCCTCGGTTTTATATACTAGTTTTTTTAGCCACGCGTAAAACCGGTTTCAGCCAGTTTCTTAGGGTAATCGGTTCAGATTACGCTGACGTGGATGTTCGCATGGTGCAACTAAGCGTTCTACTTTCCGCTCCTTGACCTGTTGTATGTTTGCAGGTGGGTTGGAGAATGCGTGACATGGTCGCCACATGACCTCTAGCCATGATAAAATAGATATTGTAGAGGTCGCGGTGTTACTTGCGCTGTAGTTGCTGTGAGCTATAGTCTGCGAAGTCAGAATACCAGTGATATACATATGCAATCTCCTCACACCCATCACAGTTTTCTTCGTATTGAGGACTGGTCAGCTATTGAAGACAGGTCTGTAAGTATATATTACAACCATCTTGTTTTTTATGTAGGTGTATTAATATTCATCAGCTAGTGTGGATTGATATTTTTTTTTAAATTGTAATTACCAATTACCATAGGGGATTAGACTATCTCGGCCTCTTTCAATGCTGCTCTTGATTTTTTTTTCTCTGCTCTAGGACTTTGACTCTGTGACTGGTCCCCAGGACTGGGGTAAGAATTTGCTGCATCTCTAGTATACGGCGTTCAAAATTCTCCCGTTCTCTGATTACATGGTGCCAGTTGCCATTGCGTTCTTCGGTGCCAACGCTAAGAACTGTCAAGAAGTGAGGATCTGTTGCGAAATTAACCTGTGTAGGAGAGAAAATCACATTGAAACTTATAAGAATTCACCCTCTAGTAATTCATAGCGAAATAAAGAGTACCAGATAATAGCATGTATCATTAGACATTGGAGCTAGCACACCTTTTCCTGGAGACTATGATCGTGAAAGTTACTATTTATACATACCATTCTCGATGGGTGTTGTATTTAATCTGCTGTGACAGAGGAGCAACTTCGGAAACCAGTGGTAGGATAGTTTACATTCCACAAAGCGTTGATTTTCTCGAGAATCTTAGAGTCTGGTCCGTGAGTGTTAGACAGAAGGTCAATATTTTCAGCTGAAGAAGAAATCATCAAGCACATCAAATGCTATCTCATGCGGGTCTATGGCTGTCTGACTACAAGAAGTAGGTTTCTTGCAGAACATCATGTCTAACGAAAAAGCTGGGATGAATATTTTAGGGTTTGGTAGCATGTCGCCCAGACAACTGCTTAGAAGAGTGATCCACAACTTGTCCTCGATCGCGTCGACGTTGTCTCGCGATAGATTGAATAGTGCCAGCCTACAATACTATAAGAAGAAATGACTTGTCTCTTCAGATATAGATTTCTAGCACCATATATCCTGTATTATACTAGTATTGTTAGGTTAACCGTGTGCCTACTTGGGGAAACACAACGAACATGTGAACGATTTATCAAAAGCCACATTATTGTTAGCTACTTGTAACATTGTGATCTGGTTGGTGTTCACTGAGACCGATACTTCTAGACGGTGAATGGTGGTCGTCTTATACACGCTATTCGCTGACGTAGAATGACTCAGCAGAATATTATGCACTTTTTGGTCATGTGACCGGGTGCGACTAAATCTTTGACTGGTTGAGTCATTAGTCACGTGTTTTGGATGTATCCCATAAGACACGTCACCGGCTTCAGCGCCATCTTTGCTCGGTTTTACCCACGTGGTTGTACTCTTACACACGTGAGCGAGTGTGACGCCATCTTTAACCGGTTTTAGTCACGTGTTTTCCCCAAATTCATGTACTTCACTGACATAGCCCTGTGGTGAGTCACCGATCTGTCACCTTCAGCTGATGACGAAGCTGATGATGATGATGATGATGATGATGATGATGATGATGATGATGATGATGATGATGATGATGATGATGACGATGATGATGATGATGATGATGATGATGATGATGATGATGATGATGATGATGATGATGATGATGATGATGATGATGATGATGATGGATGATGATGACGATTTTTTTGGTGGTTGTGGGTGATGCCGGTGATGGTAATCCTGCTGACAGACACCGCATAAGATCATGGTTGTCGGTCGTTCAGAAAGACAATGGCAACCTTGCCCAACAAGCATGAATGCTGGGGGTGATTGCAACGTCCTGTAAATGCAATGCATTACAACTTGACTGCAGTATGTAATAGCCAGACACAACTATAGTATGAGGCATAGTTTTGGTCGTGAAGTGACATGGCAAATCATGATAGCACATGAACACCCAAACAATGTTGGGGTTAAGTGCAGCCCTGTAATTGATAACACACACACACACACACACACACACACATACACACACACACACGTGACATGACTACTGTTCGTTCAATAAGTCAGCAGTAATCTTACCCAACAAACACAACACTCCACAGAATGTTGGGACTGAGCGCTATGTTCTGTAATTGATAGCACACCCGCGCACGCACACACGCCTACATGGGCGCACACATACACACACACCTACATGCGCGCACTCACACACACATACACACACACGATTGTCATGATGGCACACGCACACCCAATCTATGCTGGGGCTGTCTGCAACGGCCTGTAAATGCATTGCATAAACAATGGTGGGACTCACTGCAACGTTCTGTACTGGATAGAAATCTACCTGGTGATACAATGCACATGTAGCTTCACTAATACGTAAAACAAGCACACACATACACTCATATCCCATACACACATAATCGACACATGCCTACTTTCACACACGCAAATACACACATACTCACACAAACGTGCACCCACACAATCACACACGAGAGAGACAGATAGTGTAAATGCATTGCGTAAACAAGGTTGGGGCTGACTGCGCCGTCCTGTAATAGATTGACAACTAGCTGTTGATACACCCTCTTCACATGCACATGACATGGTTGTCGTTCATTCAAAATGAGAATCGCAAACTTACCCAGCACACATGAAACTCCATAGAATGTTGAGGTTGGCTGCTATGTCCTGTAATTGATATCACACACGCACACACACGCACACACACACACTCGACAGTACACCCACGCACGCACACACGTATTCAGTATTATTTCATGAGAGATAGAGATAGAGAGAGAGAGAGAGAGAGAGAGAGAGAGAGAGAGAGAGAGAGAGAGAGAGAGAGAGAGAGAGATTTACAGCAAAATAGAAATACATATTTGTGCTGAATTTTATTTTAAACGGCTGACTTAACGTAACCAAACTTAAACGACTTAGGCGAATGACCTCTGTGTATTTTCCACAGCTCGAGCGAACCTCCACTAGCCGTCAAAGGTAATTAAATTCACAGCTTATCAGTATCCGCTGGCTATTGTCTTCCTCGCGGGGCGCAGTGGGGTCAGCGCATGGCCTTTACCTGTACGCTCAGGGGCGATAATTCTGCTTGAGTCAAGAGGCCAGGATTAATCTCCCTTGGTTAATTCTATTTATGTTTTGAAAAAAGGGGACGTTATTTGCGGTGTTTATATTACATATTTTAATGTATATCTTGGGAAGTTATGGCTTAAATTAAATGAGGATTAGAGTGTTATATTGAAATTAATATGCTCCAATATACATACAAGAAATGTTGGTGTTTATTTAAGTTTTAGGGCACATTTTTTAATAAAATTGTATACCCGGCTAGTATATTTCTAAACCAGATTTCCACCAAGAACTTAAAGTTGATACATGGGGTCTGAGCTTCTGCCGAATTAACTATCATACTGAGCCGTGCAAACAAAACTAAAAGTTTATTAATGCAATCGAAAAATGGATCCTCGAGTTAACTCGAGAGATGGAATAAATCAATTTCTGTCATATTTGATTTCGGTCTCCTCATCGAAGGATGGGATCAATATGACTAGGGTTCAATAACACACACACACACACACACACACACACACACACACACACACACACACAAACACATGGGGTGCACAAGCGCTTGGGCCGGATCACGTCGGTCGCTTCGGATCGTGTCGCCGCTGCCGCCGCCGACACCCCTAGACCGGAAGTAGTCATCACGACAACCGGAACTGACAACCAGACCCAAGAAAATAACCTCCAAAATTAAAAAAAGGCGGTCCGAAAAGGACTCTGTTTGGTGACGTCAGAGCGTAGAATCATGACTTTTGTATAGTAAAATATGATGTCGCCACGAAGGACTAAAGTCCTTATTTTTGAAGTCATTTGCCCATCCCTTACTACTTACACCTCTCAGTGGTAGATCACCTATGGACATGGGAGAGGTGGTCATACACCTTGGGTCCATGAACAGGCTGATAGGCTGGCAGTGAATATACCTCTCGGTGGTAGATCACCTATGGACATGGGAGAGGTGGTCATACACCTTGGGTCCATGTGCAGACAGCGGGGGAACAGGATGAGAACCCCTAGGCGGGAGAATGATATGACAGGGGGTCGGAAGAGGTTCTGATCCAATCTACAAACTGAGAGGGAAGACAGGGAAAACTATCAATCAGGTGGCAGTTGGAACGATTAGCAGTATAACTCTTTTTCTGGCTGTTGAACGAGGGGACTAAGAGCGTGTGAGAATGTCCTTAGTGCAATGTTAGTGATGTCGATTCTTAGAAGAACTACAAATTTTGGAGGACAAAGTTGAAGATGCTAGGAAGACCGCAGAGAGAGAACAAACAACTGAAGCGAACATCTCTCTCAAAGCCATCTCAGCAAAATATAAAAGAACAGTAAATCAAACAACAAGAGATTGTTGGAGGAAAAAAACAGAAAACCTGAAATTTGACAGGGATGGAAACAAACTATGGAAACTAGTGAAAGCCATGAACAATGAAGGACCTAGAAACACACGAATAACAATTAAACAAGGAAATGCCTTGCTTACAGGAAAAAAGGCTGCAAATGCACTAATGGAACACTACGCCAGTGCAAACCACATTGATATTACAGCCGAACAGAAGAAAGCTTTCAAAGATAAACAGATACATCATAGATATACAGAGACAGCAGCAGAATATATGATGGCAAATCTAACAATGGAAGAAATGGAACAGGCAATGAATACCCTAAAAAAGAAGACATCACCAGGAAAGGATGGAATCACAAATGAAATGCTAATAGGACTAGGCACTAAGGCAAAAAAGAAACTACTAGCAGTCCTAAATTACAGCTGGAAGAGGGGAATAGTCCCACAGGCATGGAAGGAAGCTATACTAATACCAGTCCCAAAGAAAGGAAAAGACCTGGAAGAACCAAATGGCTATCGACCTATCAGTCTTCTTAGCTGTGTAGGAAAATTAATGGAACGCATTATCAATGGCAGGCTAACATGGCATCTGGAAGAAAACCAACTCTTAACACCTCACCAAGCAGGATTCAGAAAGTACAGATCCACTGAAGATCAAATAACCTATATAGCTCAGGAAATAGAGAATGCCTTCCAAGAGAAAAAGCACAGACTAGCGGTCTGGATAGATTTAGAAAAAACATTTGATAAAGTATTGAAGGAAGGACTGAAAGTAAAACTGCAAAAAATGCATGTTTGTGGGAAAATGTACAAATGGATCAGCCACTACCTTTAGAACAGAACTGCCAGGACAAAAGTACAAGGACAAACCAGCAAAATGATGCTGTTGGAGCAAGGTGTCCCCCAAGGAGGAGTTCTTTCACCAACATTATTCCTAGCATATATAAACGACATCACGGAAAATTTTCCAGCCAGAGTACACACATCATCCTTTGCAGATGACCTAGCCATATGGACATCTGAAGAATATATTAGTACAGCTAACAGCAGAATACAGCAAGCCCTATTAGCGCTAGAGGACTGGTCAAAATCATGGCTAGTGAAGATAAGTGAGGAGAAAACAACATGCACAGTGTTCTCCCTCTCAACTAAAACTCAGCACCCTAAGCTGGTATTGAATGGAAAAATATTGCGCCATGAAGAAAATCCAAACTATCTAGGAGTCACCTTTGATCGTCGCCTGACATGGAAGACACAGGTTGAGAAAAATCGAACAAGATCAAGGCAAAGAATGGCAATCATGAAAAAGCTTGCTGGTACAACGTGGGGAGCAGATGAGAAAGTTCTCAAGAAGTTATATACTGGACGGGTGAGGCCAGTACTGGAATATGGCATTGCAGCATGGGCAACAGCAGCTAAGTCAAACTTTAACAAAATAAGTAGAGTACAAAATCAAGGAATGCGAATCATACAACGCCTATTAATGAATTAGAAAAGATAACTTGTTTACAACCAATGCAGGATAGAAGAGATAGCAGAGCCCAGCAACAAGCTGAAAAATTTAGAAGATTGACAGACCACCCTATGTATAAAAGGTTTAGTGGTTTTGGAAAGGGAAGACTGAAGCGTAGCAACTTTGTAGAAACTGCAAAACGAAAAATTAGGGCAGATCCCATACTTACCATATCAACAGTCAAACCCATTTACAATGCAGACAAGTTCCCAGCTTGGAGACAGCAGCAACTGCCTGAGATGATAGAAAACATTCCTGGTACTGAGAAAAAGAACACTCAGCATGAAACCGAAAGAAGAGAAATAACCCTAAACTACATAAAAGAACATTACCCAAGCAGCAATTGGACCCATGCATATACAGATGGATCAGCCAAAAATTCAGTAGAGAATGGAGGAGGAGGAATTCTCCTAAATTTAAAAAAATGGAGTGAAAATAACACATTCAGTGGCAACTGGAAAGTTTTCAAGTAACTTCAAAGCGGAGGTAGAGGCTCTGAAAACTGCAGCAGAAATGCTCTTGATGGAGGAAAATAAAGAGACACAAATAGCTATCTTTACAGATGCAAAGTCAGCTGTCTCAATACTGAAGAGCAAAAACAGCACAGAACTAGCTGACCTAAGAGCCGCACTCCATGGTCTATGCCAGAAATCCAAAAAAGTTGTAATACAGTGGATCCCATCACATTGCAGTATACTTGGAAATGAAGAGGCTGACAGACTGGCAAAAGAGGGCGGACGACTACCACAGCCTGACATAAACATAACCTATAATGAGGCAAAGAGGTTGATTAAAAGCACTTATAGAACCAAATGGGAATCAGAGCATCCAGGCCACCAGAAGGATGATGCATATTACAAACTCGACCGAAGAGAACAAGTAGCAATCTTCAGACTCCGCACAGGACATAACAGGCTGAAATACCACTTGTTCAACAAACTAAAGATAGGAGATACAGATGAATGTAATTGTGGAACTGGTAAAATGACAGCTAAACATTTGCTGCAAGAGTGCCCAATATATGCAGAACAGAGAAAGATATTTTGGCCCACACCTGCTTCATTCGAGGACAAGCTTTATGGAGATATCAACAAGCTCAAGTCGACTGCAGCTTACTTTAACTGTATTCAGGTTGACATTTAAATGTACATGAAGAAGTATTTAGACTGTCACACTTCATACCACAGGCATGTCGGTTACACAAGCCTCCCAGAGGCATGAAATGGAATATTGCTTGGCTAGCAAATCCATTACGTGGAAAGTCCGAATCGAAAGCTCACTGTGTGGATGTCATCTGCAAACTGCATTCTTCTGGCTTCTGGAAGAACAGCCTATGGTGAACGGAAGGCCCAATATACGGAAGTGAGGCTAAGCAGCCATGTGCAGGACGTGACGATTCCTTGGGTGAGCCCAGTACCAGAGCGCTGTGTGATGGCTCTGCAATTATGGAAGCCTCCTTGGATGGCGGGGAATGCCCATGGTCTGCCCCTGCCTTCCCTTGAGGGCCGACCAGGATGCCTTTGGCTGTTCTATATGGGCCAGCTGGGATGGGAGATAACACCACAACAGTGAGAGTCTAACGTCCTAAGAAACCCCCCGGGAAGGTTAACCCGGTCAACAAATGCCCGCAGAAGTCGGATGTGTCGGCCTAACGGCGCAAGAACGCAGCTCTGCTGTAAACAGGCACAACGCAATCACGTCCGGAAAAAAAACTCCGGATGAACGAAGAAGAAGTAGAAGATTCTTAGCTCGACTCAACTCAACAAACTGATTAACTGTAGGCGTTTCATGTTATTTCTCAGTATTGTAGAATGTGGCAAGATCAGACTGTCGTACTAATGTCATGTCTTAATAGTGTTATATATCAAAAGGTCAGACTACCGTATTCATGTCATGAGTAAATATTGTAAAATGTGACAATATCAGACTACCGTACTCATATCATGTCTCAGGTTTGTAGAATGTGACAATGTCAGCCTACCTTACTTATGTCATGTCTCAATATTTTCCAGAGTCGTAGATTATGTGTTAGTAAACAGCAAATATCTGCTAACACAGACTGCCGCGTCATTTATCGCCCCAGTGTATACCAAAGCAGGCATCCCCGGCAGTTTAATGAATTTGGTGAGTTGGAGTATTATTTCCGCTGTAGCTCGGCGACATTGGCTGATTGTTTGATTGTTTGGGTGGATGATTGATTGGTTGCTGCGTGGTTTGTTGGGAGATGGGTAGGTATGTTGGCTGATTGATTGGATGGCTTGTTGGCTGGTTCGCTAATTCGTTGTTTGCTTGACTGGTTGATTGATTGATTGGTTGGCTGATTGGTTGGTTGATTGGTTGATTGGCTAGTTGGTTGGTTGTTTCGCTGGTTGGTTGGGAAGCGGCTGGTTTGTTGATTTCTTGACTGGTTGAATGTTTGGTTGGCTGTTTGGCTGGTTGGCTGATTGATTGGTTGGATGGTTGGATGATTGGTCCGTTGGCTTGCTTGTTGGTTGGCTGGTTGGTTGTTAGGATGATTGGTTATTTGGCTGGTTGGCTGATTGCTTGGTTGGCTTTTTGATTGATTGACTGGTTGGTTGGCTGGTTGCTTGGTTGGCTATTTGATTGATTGGTTGGTTGGCTGGTTGGTTGGCTGGTTGGTTGGCTGGTTGCTTGGTTGGCATTTTGATTGATTGGTTGCTTGGCTGGTTGGTTGGCTGACTGCTTGGTTGGCTTTTTGATTGATTGGTTGGTTTGTTGGCTAGTGGCTGGTTGGTTGATTAGTATGCTTTTTGGTTGGTTGGCTGACTGGTTTGTTGCTTGGTTGGTTGGATGGTTGGTTGATTGGTTGATTGGTTGATTGGTTGGTTGGTTGATTGGTTGATTGGTTGAATGGTTGATTGGTTGAATGGTTGATTGATTGGTTGAATGGTTGATTAGTTGATTGGTTGATTGGTTAAATGGTTGATTGGTTGATTGGTTGAATGGTTGATTAATTGGTTGATTGGTTGATTGGTTGATTGGTTGATTGGTTGAATGGTTGGTATGTTGGCTGACTGGTTGGCTCGTGGGTGCTTGGTTTGTTGGCTGATTGGATGCTTGGCTGATTGGTTGGATGGCTGATTGGCTAGTTGCTTAATTTATTGGTTGGCTGGTTGCCCAGTTAGGTTGATTTGCAGGTTGGTTGATTGACTGGGTGACTAATTAGTTGGTTGGCTGACTGGTTAGTTGGATGATTAGTTGGCATGTTGGCTGTTTGGTTGATTATTTGATTGGCTGATTGGTAGGCTGATTGGTTGGTTGGCTGATTTGTGGGTTGATTAGTTGGTTGATTGGATGGTTGGTAGTATGTTTGGTTGGTTGGCTGATTGATTGGTTGGCTGATTCTTTGGTTTGCTGGTTGTTTGATTGATTGGGTGACTGATTTATTGATTGGCTGATTGGTTGTTTGGTTGATTGTTTGGTTGGCTGGTTTGTAGCTTGTTTGGTTGGTTTGTTGGCTGGGTAGTTGATTAGATGGTTGGCTGATTGACTGTGTGACTGATTTTAATTTGTTGTGTGGCTGATTGGTTGGTTGATTGGATAGTTTGCTGATTGGTTGGCTGATTAGTTGTTGGCTGGTTGATTGGTTGGCTGATATTTTGTTTGGTTGGGGAGCTGATTGGCTGTTTGATTATTTTTTTTTTTTTTTTTTTGGTCATAAATTGATTTATTTCATCTCTCGAGCGAACCCGAGTAGGTCAAGTAATGACCTTTTATTTTTTTTTTTTTTTCAATTGCAAATGTGTACCAACATTTTATTGACGATGCTGAATCGCTCACTGCAGTAGGTTCTGGCGATGCCGGTCCGTTAGAACAGGACCTCTGTAGGGTATTCTAGCCCAATTACCAGTGTCGTGCAGCCGGTTCCTGACCGTTTGATTTGAAATTCGACGAGCTCCTGGCATTGACTGGACTGTAGAGGATGCAGATGTAAATCGATTCCTAAGGTGACGCAGCCGTATAAAGCGGTCTTCGGCAGCAGTTGTGATTCTAGGTCTTCCACTGCGTGGCCGGTCTGCCACTGAGCCATTTTCTTGAAATCGCATCCAAAGGCGACTAATGGTGCTTCTAACCACATTAAATTCTCTGGCTACAACACTTTGAGACTGTCCAGCCTGTAAACGTCCAATGATGATGAGTCGTTGTTCTGTAGTGAGAGGAGCCATACTTGCGCATTGAATTTTCAACTGAATTTATTTGATTGGTTAATCGGTTGGTTTGCTGATTGGTTGGTTTGCTGAATGGTTGGTAACAGTAGTATAATGATATACTATGTGAGCCGGCCGCTCAGAAAGCAATGACAAACTACTGAGCGTAATCTTGCTGAGAAATCAACAATCAGCTGAAAGTTGCTGATGTTGACAGCGATGCCCTGTAAAGAATATGCAAAACATTTATTTTATATATCTACGCTCAGAGGAAAGGCGAGATGGACATATAATCTGATTGCTACTGGAACTATTAGTGTTGGAACTCTTCGCTGGCTGCTGAGGATGGGGACGGAGCGCTTATGGGAATGTCCCAAATGCTGAGATGTCGGTTCCTAAATCTCTCTCTCTCTCTCTCTCTCTCTCTCTCTCTCTCTCTCTATATATATATATATATATATATATATATATATATATATATATATATATATATATATATATATATATATATATATATATATATATACACATCGCTGTCAACACCAGCATCTTTCAGCTGTATGTTTATTTCTCGGCAAGATTACATTATATCAATATATATATATGTGTGTGTGTGCGTGTGTGTGTGTGTGTGCGTGTGTGTGTGTGTGTATATATATATATATACACATATATATGATTTACTAATTTAAAAACAACACAGCCACTTGCCAATTCTCGAGGTAAACGAACATTAAAATCAAATATTCCAAAATAATTGTCAGCAATCAACACGTAACACGTGCAATTGTCTTTTGTGATTATTGCCGCCTCATATTTTATGAGTAGCTGCGCGGTATATTACCAAGAAAAATAATAGCTTGGCGCTGTCAGATCAAATGTCTTTGTGTTAGTTAGTTAGTCGACAGATCATCCTCGTTGCACATCGAACCATTCAGTCCATAAGTGCTCGGATCCCCTCCTCAGCAAATCCCGCAGCGTGTAGCGGCTAACGACGCCAGTTCTGTGTTGGTTTATCAATCTTCTTTGGCTTCCTGCGTAGTGTTCTTGTTTGGCCACCCCTCTTTTAATTTGCTGCTCCCGCAGTCTGGCCATTGTTGTAGATTCACAGTCATCACTTAGTTCTCGCAAAAGTCTCACTTCTCGTAGAGCATTCAGAATGTCAGCCTGGTCCAGACGCTTATGACTGATTATGGGCCCTACCAGCGTTCGCATCCCTGTAAGGCACAGGATGATGATTGGGCCCACCAGGTGACTACTACCAGCAGAGAGCAAGGAATCCTGGGTCAAGAACTTGGCGTCAATAAAGATCGCGAAGTAATCGAGGTCTTCCAACATCAAGGCTTGAAGTAAGTGGGTGCCTATAACCGAAACTGAACCCTGCAAATTTAAAGAAAAAAAAATCGCAAACGCCTCTATGTTTGAACAAGACCCAAATGAGATGAGAAATGTATTCATCTCTGCAACAGGTAAGTATTCTCAATAGCTTAGTTTAAATCTAAGAGTAAACGTTTGTAATTCCCCTGAATAGTTTCATCAGATGGGGAAAGCATAGAAATAACCAGGAAACCACAATCCACATGGAATGCAAAGTGTAGCTTATTTTTGACTGCTTTTTCTAGCATTAGATAAAACGGATTTTCCCAGCTTTAGTTAGGATTTGCCGGCTTCGTGGCTTAGAGGTTATGACTTTTCTCCGTAATCTCGTATACTCTCGTCGGTAATGTGATGACGGTGAGAAACAGCAGTGGTTCGAATCGCATCGGTAACTTACGAGGTATGTGAGCCGGCCGCTCAGAAAGCAATGGCAAACTACTGAGCGTAATCTTGCCGAGAAATCAACGTACAGCTGAAAGATGCTGGTGTTGACAGCGATGTCCCGTAAAAGGATATGGAAAAAAAAGTTAGGATTTATTTTTATAGGATTTGATAGAATGGGGACAGATTTCAGAATATGCAGGGAGAACAGAGCTCCTCTCCTTTAGTCTGTATGCAGGATGTCGGCGTCTACAAGACAAGTGAATGACAACACATTTCAGTAACAACTCAACAGGATGTGTGTTCAAGGTAGAACCAGAGGTAATTCAAACGTGTAAGTAGTACTGATGTAGACGATAGCATCCTTTAAACGAATAGGAAGACATGCCTAGTTTACTCAAGAAGATAGATTAAACCAAGACGTCTGGAACAAGACAAGGTCAGAAGCTGCCGATCTCGCATAGCAAAGCTCTAACGATCCGCCTATCGGTCGGAGCTTTGATTCCGGACCAGTTACCAACCAAGGCTTATGGCTTTGACTGCCCGGCCATGACATTTAGTCCTTAGGCTGCATTTCCTAGCACCCTGATAGGGTTTGTACTCTCTCAATTACGCTCATTCGCAACGTAGCATATACAGGCGACTAAAATATCATTTTCAATCGCCAGATCCACAACATGTACTCATCATCATTAAGTCAATCAAGTTTGAATCTAGTGTTAAATTCTTGTATTTCTGTCCTTCCAATGACTGCTGTTCTCGGTGAGACTCTTCAATACAACACATGTTTGCCCCATAGTTCTTGCATGTATCCTAGATATACTCTTTCCTAGAACGTTCTGTTTTCCTCACGCATGAACAAAGATATTCAACCAGACATGGCTTCTACACACGCGCAATCAAAAATTAATTTATCACTAGGGAAGAAATGTCACAAAAAGTAGGTCTAACAATTCACACTAAAAATTAAAAATAAAAATTATCGGTCTTTCTACCTGTGGTTTCGTGTTTTAGTTGTTCAAACTGGTTTTTTTTACAAATAGAAAGTGTTCGTTGTAAATGTGAAATTACCGTAGGGATAACAGATGCTCCTGTAACAGGAAAAAGAATATGAAGGATAGGAGGACACAGTTTCCTATTCTTTGGTGCTCAAAGACAAAGAAGCGCAACACTGACTTTTAGTAGGCCAGAGAAGAAAACGATAATAAGAAGAAAGAGAAAAAGAGCACTTTATATATTCTCCCCAGTTAACAAAAGATAAAGGGATAGAGAGTTAGACAGAAGACTTCCAGGAGTTCTTAGCGGCGAACTATGCCTTAAAGCACATTCCAGACAATAGATCACTGTGATGGGCTGAACCAACATTAATGAATGGAACAAACAATGACCAACATTACTAGAAAAACTAAACATAACACAACAACAAGGACTAGACAAACAAGATAAGAACAATATGCATGAGTCTTTATTTTGTGGAGTCCCGTAGCTCATATACTCAACTGTGCGGATGACAAAGTGTGGTTACTTATGGACAGGACAATCAACACTCTGCATCACTGACATTCATACAGGCAGTCTGCCGCATATAGCCTGACCTCTGCCCGTTGTGGCCGAGCCTACAGGGTGCTCCTAAACCCTGCTACGATACCTATACAGCCGGCTGACCAGGACTGGACAACAGAGAGACCATTACTTGGAAAATAGAAAGCAACACAACTCTAAATCTGAGTATGAGCCTTGCAATGCGAACCGGTACTCACCATCCTGAGATACACAACATAGCACCATGGATCCCTGTAGTACACCGTGGAGGATCAGTGGATTGGGCTCCATGTATTATCCGACCCCTGTGTCTCAGTCAAATCCAATATTGCGCCTAATGCCACCAGAGAAAGTCATGTCCCCAAACCGACTGGGACACATTACCTAAACAGAACCACTACTTCAAAAATAGAGGTATAAACCTAAGTGTGAAAATCTCAGACGAATCAACTA
>JACEFZ010027610.1:0-27500 GCA_014155875.1 Cepaea nemoralis | reverse complement strand
AAGAAGAAGAAGAAGAAGAAGAAGAAGAAGAAGAGGAAGAATTTGATGATGGTGATGAATAATAATAAGAAGAAAATGGTTGTGGTGGTGATGATTAAAAATACTAGAAGAAGAAATGATGATGTTGAAGCGGAAGAAGGCGACAACGATGCTGGTAATGATACACATGACAGTTACGATACGGTGTATATGCCGTCTGATACGTTGTGACACCTGTCTTATAGTTCGTGTCGTGTAGAGTGGAGAGCCCTAAAGGACATAATTTACAACACTGCTATGGAAATCCTGGGTCCAGTCCCCCGAAAGCATAAAGACTGGTTTGATAAAAATTCCGAAGACATCAACCAATTGCTGACCGAGAAAATGAATTGAAGTCAGCATTAAATAAAAAAGATGGCTTCAAGAAAATCCAGAGACTAGTGCAGCAGAAACTTCGGCACATGCGGGACTTTTGACTGAGCAGCAAAGCTGATGAAATTCAAGGATTTGCTGACAGACATGATATGAAAAACGTCTACGACTCCCTGAAAGCGGTCTTTGGTCCTGCATCACCAGGCATAGTTCCCCTCCTCAGTGCAGATGGGAAACATTGGTCACCGATAAGAAAGAAATCCTTCATCGCTGGGCGGAGCATTTCAACAACATCTTAAATGCAATTTCCTCCTTCGATGATGAAAGCATCAACTGCCTTCCTCAAGTTCCCACCAATGATACACTTGATGACCTGTCAACCATAGTGGAAGTAAACAAAGCCATTCAGCAACTCTCTAGCGTCAAGACACCTGGTCCTGACTCCATCCCAGCAGAGATATACAAGGAAGGTGGGTCAGTCCTAACAGAGCAGCTTCACCAAGTCTTTACAAACATATGGGTGAACGATACCATGCCACAAGATTTCAAGGACTCGTCAATAGTCCACCTTTACAAACGTAAAGGAAACCGCCAATCCTGTGACAACCACTGAGGCATCTCCTTGCTTTCAATTGCAGGGAAGATACTCGCCAGAATTCTTCTCAATCGCTTCACGGCCCATCTCGATCAAAGTTTTCTTTCTGAGAGTCAATGTAGCTTCAGAAAAGAACGAGAAACTGTTGACATGATTTTCGCTGCAAGGCAGCTGCAAGAGAAATGTCAGGAACAGAACTGCAAAATGTTCTCTACTTTCTCTACTGTCCGCGAAAGTTTGTCCAAATAGTGCGGCTATTTCATGATGATATGCAGGCAAGAGTACAAGAAAATGGTGAACTGTCTGAGCCCTTTCCTGTCACCAATGGAGTGAAGCAAAGATGTGTCCTGGCACCAACACTGTTCAGCCTCATGATTTCAGCTATGTTGACGAATGCCTTTGAGAAAGATGACATTGGAATAGACATCAACTACCGCATGAATGGAAAGTTATTCAATCTCAGAAGGCTGAAAGCTAAAATCAAAATTAACAGCGACACCGTCAGAAAGCTCATGTTTGCTGATGATTGCGCTCTATATGCCAACTCAGAAGCAGACATGCAACACAATGTTTCAGCTTTCTCACATGCCTGTGCCAACTTTGGGCTCAAAATCAACTTGGAGAAGACTATAGTTATGTTCCAGCCAGCTCCAGGGAGTAATCACACTGTGCCGAATACCAAAGTGAATGGTCATAGACTGAGAGTTGTGGACAAATTAACCTATCTTGGCAGCACTGTGTCACAAACTGCCACACATGATGACGAAGTGAATGCAAGAATCTCCAAGGCCAGTGTGGCCTTTGGCAGACTGTACAAGAATGTATGGGACAGAACGAACGAACAAACTTTATTTTCAAAGTGTTAAGAATTGGGCACGCAGGCCCGTCTAACATTCTGCCCTTCTATCACTCTCTTTCATACATTATTTAATTCACACATCATTCAAGGCTAACAGAGAACAACAACAATATAAAAGATATGCATTATAAAGGCATGGGCAAAATGCGAACATCAAAACTACACGACACAGTAAAATTAGATAATGGTCTGACACTTGTTATTAGCCATGTGGAATATACTGGCCTATCAAAAGGGGACTGGCTGTTGTACTAGGATTTTGTTATTATTATTATTATCTCTATTATTAAGGGGGAAGATAATCCGTACTGAGATAGTGTTCGAGTAATTTGCGATTATATGAATAGGGATTGGTGATGTCTTTGATTTCTTGTGGAAGATTGTTCCACAGTTGAACTGCAGAGTACGTTAAGCTTGTTTTGTATAAGTCAATCCTAGGCTTCGGAACGTGTAATATATTTAAACGTTTACTGTGTCTAGCATTATATTTAAACAATGGCCAAAGGTAATTTGGGGCATTCCGATGCAGGATGTTGTTAATTAGTTTAGCTTTATTGAAAAGCAGGCGTTTGCGGAGTGGTAGTAACTGAAGGCGTTTATACAGGCTAGGATTGTCAGATAAATGTTTGTTATAAATTAGACTCATGGCCCGTTTCTGGAGTGAGTAAAGTCGCTTGGTGTTTAAATTAGAACAACCGTCCCAGATTGTAGAGCAGTAGTCAAAGTGTGTCTGTATATGAGAAGTATAGAATAGTTTCCTTGTGTCCTCATCAAGGAAGTTTTATAATTTTGGCGAGTTGGTAGACTTTTTTCGCTGTTTGTTTAATAAGCGCTTGAACGTGGGAATTAAAGGTTAGGTTTCTATCAATGATTATGCCTAATGTTTGGTGCTCAATTACACTTTCTACTGGCATGTTATCGATGTGAAGTTGAAGTGATGTGTGTGAGCTTAGAGTTTGAAGTCTTTGTCTGGTTGTTAGTAACATTGATTTTGGTTTAGTAATGTTAATTTGCATACGGTTTGAATAGCTCCACCTAACTACATTATTTAATTCTTGTTGTAAAGACGACTCCAATAAAATACAGTTTTCAGCATTTGTGTACACTGTACATTCGTCTGCAAATAGATCGCAGGACGACGAAAGATGCAAAGGTAGATCGTTAATATATATGGCAAATAATAGAGGGCCAAGAATAGAGCCTTGCGGTACTCCAATATTGAAGGTAGTGGTTTGAGACAGACATTTATTATGTGATACTACTTGCTTTCTGTTTGATAGAAAAGATGATATTAGAGTGACTACATTAGGGCCAATTTTCATTGTCTCAAGTTTTTTTATTAAAATAACATGGTCTATCATATCAAATGCTTTCTTGAAATCAATAAACACAGTTCCACATAGGCTGTTGTTGTTTATATTCTGGTGCCAATTTTCTATCATTTTTGTTAGGGCCGTATGGCAAGAATATTCTGGTCGAAATCCTGATTGGCTGTCAACAATAAGTATGTTGCGAACTAAATACTGTAATGTTACTTTATGGATGTGTTTTTCTAGTGGCTTAGATAGTGATGATAGTAAGGAAATGGGTCTGTAATTGTTCGGGAGAGCATTGTCCAATGAACCAGATTTAAGAAGAGGGTACACTTTAGCGATTTTGAGAGCTGATGGAAAGTGGCCTTTGGTGAGACACTGATTATATACATAGGTTAGAGATATACAGATCACTGGCGCAGCACAACGGAAAATCCGGTTGCTGATTCCATCTAACCCAGATGAGGTTGTATTTTTTAGGTTACTAAGGTAAGTGAATACCTCAGTGATTGTCATTAGCGGTATGTCGGAAAGAATATCGCCGGAGCATCTATTCTCGCAAAACGATGACAGTAAAGATAAGTTTGCAAGAAGAATTTGGTATTGAAGCCTTCAACTGGTCTATGTCAGTTTGAAAAAAAATTACTGAATTGGTCGCATGTAATATGATTTGATGGTAAAGAATTTTGGAAGTTATACTTGTTTGTCAAGGTGTTAATTGCCTTCCATATATCCTTACTATTTGTTTTATCCATTACTAAGTTCTTAAAGTAATTTTTCTTTTCCCGTCGTATGGTATATTGAACTTTGTTTCTAAGAGTACGGTATGCACTGAGATCCCGCTTTTTATGTGCTTTATCTCTGTCTCTCATAATTTCAAGCATTTCCTGGGTGATCCAAGGTGGCTTGACGTGGTGTTTTACTCGAACTTCCTTGATTGGCACATGTCTATCAAAAACATCAATAAATGTTTTCATCCAGAATTCCAGAGCATCATCCGGGTCAGGAAGCTGATAAACATTGTCTAGAGGTGAAGTGAGCAAGTCCTGTAAAAATGTGTTTTGGTTGAAATGTTTCTTCTATATTTTACACTTATGTGTTTATGTTTAGGAGTTTTAATTCCTTGTTTAGACCACATGCAGCATATTGGATAGTGATCGCTCATTGCACAATTGGGTAGAATGCATTCTATGATGTTGTCTGAGCAAGTTACATAAATATGATCTTTGACTGTTAAAGATGACTTTGTTACTCTAGTAGCCTGTTGTACTATTTGTTGGAAATTGTATGATGCAATTATATTTCCCATATTATGTTGGATTTGTTGGTGTCAATGTTAAAGACTCCGAGTAGTATAATTTCCTTCCAGGAAGAGAAAACCACATCCATCATGGTAGTGAAGTTTTCGTACCAGACGTGTCCAGCACTGGGATTTCGATAGAGGTTGCCAATTATCAGGGGTGTGCGGTTTTGAAGCTTTAGCTTTAACCAAATACATTATATTTCGCAAGTTTCAAAGTCTAGCCTACGGTGAGCATTTAGTAAATCAGAAACATAGGTTACTATGCCTGTCTCTTGTTTCCTACAGGCATCCCTTCTAAAAACTTTGCACCCTTTAATAGAGATGTCCTCATCTGAAATGTTATCATTAAGTCTACTTTCTTTAAGGCCGAATAAATGAAAATTTTGATTAAGAGTAGAAGATAACTCTGGTAGCTTGTTAAATAAGCTGCAAATGTTTAAGTGTCCAAGGCGTATACCTGACTTATTGAGCCAGTGTTGCCACTTCTTAGACATTTCATCCATGAAGAAAGTGTAAATTAGTCGAAGTTAAGCAAAAATACAAGATCATAAAAAATTACAATTACATTAACTTACAAAATATCAGTAATACAAAACAGATATGTAAATCACAATATTATAACGATATAACTAATTAGACCAACGAATATAATGCAAACACGGAACAAAACGAATTAAAGAACATACAACAAATAATTAGCCTGAAAAAAAAAACTACTTCACAAGCTAAGTAACCAACTGTTATCCAAAAGAATTAATAAATGACTATACAAGTCAATGTCTCTGTTTAAAGCGGAGTATCCCACACTGGAAATAAAACGTTAAACCAGTAAGAAGAAGGAAGAACAGTGAAGACCCCCTCACTCACAGTAAAAACACAATGAAAAGTATTATAAAAGCTATACAGCTAAGTACTATCAATTAATATAAAGTCAAAACAAGTCAATGTTTGTAGTTGCTTATAACCTAATACGTTACTAGATCAAGTAGTAACCAAATATGCAGATAAACGTTCTAGGAGAGGCTCTTTCTTGTACCGAGATCCGGTGTAGCTTTGTGCTAAGTTGCTAGTAAATACTAGGTTGTGTTGGTTGTTGGTATAGCGACATTATAAGTGCTTGACGAAGTTTGACTGGGCTATACCGTGTAAGGTGCAACCATTCTGGGTTACAATGAAATGGGTACTGATGATGTCCCATGGGTATGTAATGACTACCAACTAGAGCCTCTGGTTGGTTGCTAACAGGAGGTTGTGGTGGCACATTGTTGTTGCTGAGAGATGGTTCCTTTTTTGGGAGAATAGGAAAAATATCTTCGTAATTATTACCCTCCTGTGTGAAAGACGACGTATTTAACAGACTTGGTGTAGTGGTAGTGTCCCGTCTGGCTTGGATTTCAGGTGCAGTGGTTATGAGTGCTCTGCACACTTCTGTCCTATTGGTACTTGATGTGACGGGCGTATGTCGTCTGGCTTGAGTTTCAGGAGTAGCTAAAAGTGTCCGGCGCGATCCCGTATTGGATGTATGGTATGTCCGTTCAGGATATTTGATATTCTTGGCGAGCAAACTGATGCCCAATGTAGACAAACGTATTTGATCCTTATAACGACTCTTCTTTGGTGCACCAGCCTGTGAAGTGAATGATGCTGTGTTGTTGATGAATTGTATCATGTTTTGAGAACAGAACGTCTGCAAAATGTTGTTATTTATGTCAGCTAGACGGCGCTGGTGTCCATAACTTGGTGATATGATGGAGGAGAAGAAAATGGATGAGTTAGGAAAAGTGTGACGTAATCCATTCTAGAGTGCCAGCAGTTGAGACCCTGTGATTTGTTGGTTGTTCATGGCGTCGGTGATACCAATATGTACGCTTGTGGTTCTCCCGATTTATCTTGTAGGCTTGTCTTGCGCGTTGGCAGCATGTTAAAGCACTGTAGGTTTTCTGGTGACTTTTCTTGAAGTACTTCGAACCTATTGCTTATTTAGACGTTAATGAGGTAGACTGCTTGTTGTTGTTTATCTTCGTCTGCGCATTGAGGTGTTTGTTGTTGTTTATCTTCCTCTGCGCATTGAGGTGTTTTCATAGCGCTTATCTGTTCTGGGTGGGATTGAGCTTCCCCAAGATTTCCTAAGGATGAAGCGGTTGCTTGGGAATTACATGCTTCTTCTGTTTGGTTGGTAGAGGACACAATCTGTAAGATTTTAACTGTATTTCTCAGCAGCAAATTTTCATCTCGCAGGAGTGTGACTTCTGTCTTGAGAGCATTGTAATCACTGCTTATCTTGTTGTTTGCTTCAATGTTGGTTGAAACAGTGACAATGAGCGCCTTTAGTGATTGTTCTAGTTCATCAATGCGCTGTTTACAGTCGCACGAATGTCCATTGATAGTTAAGATGCTACTGGTACTTCTTCAACAATGTCAACAATGGGTTCTATGTTGTTTTGGATATGCTCCATTGGGTATTTAATGGCCAAGAGCACTGGTGGGTTGGCAGGCCTCGTGTTGATGTTGTCATGTACACTCATCGTATGAGTTAATTGACGAACATTGTTAGCTGGTGTGCTGTCGACAGCTGTAGTTGTGGGCTGCGTAGATTCGGTGATGCATGTGTCGAGTTTTCAAGTTCAACAAAATCTACTTGTAGCCAGGAATTAATGTTTTCGTTACTGCCCTGTGTCATGAGTTTATTTTTACTGTGGTACAGATGTATCGTAATCACTGGCGTCGTAATCAGATCCTCAACGTGGGTCCCGCGCTTATCTTGCCTGTGTTCAATTTGTTCAAGCCTGTAGTAGTTGAGTAGGCAAGTTCGGAATGCCTCATAATGGAGTGAGTTGTTGAAGGAAACAGTAACACACTGTCCTGAGTTGTTGTGTTTGACGACTAGGCCGGTGGGATTCATGCACTTGGATAGCTTATTCTTCACGGCCCTCTCTTTGTTTAGTGTGTAAGTTTTATTGACAGCCGATCGTAAACATAAGCGAGTCCTTTCACCATTCACTTCCAATACGGAGCACTCTCCTTCCCCTGACATTATTGCATAATATTACGAATAACTAAACTTGAAGAACGCAGCAATCGCATTGTTATCTAGCCACGCCGCGGGCAATCTGAGGTCCCGTGGTTGTTTCTGACACGCCTCGTGCACTTGATTGGTTAAAATTTAATAGTGTTCAACTATCACTCGAAATGAATATTATATATAACACACATTTTTGCGATAATCAACACTTGTATTAATCTAAAAACTATTTAACCACATCCACAGAATCACAACGAGCACATTGATATAAAAATCCATGATAGGTGATTCAGCTTGCAGTAATAATAATCCGAGAAGTAAGAGATACTAGATGCACAGAATTGGAATAAGCCTGCGAACAAAGCTAAAAGTCTACAAAGCAGTTGTATTATCCACACTGCTATATGCTTGTGAAACCCGGACTGTTTATCAGCGACATGCTAGGAAATTAAACCACTTCCACACAGTCTGCCTTAGGAAGCTACTAAAGATTAAATGACAAGACAAGATCCCAGACACTGAAGTCCTAGAAAGAGCGTCCATGCCCAGTATCTACACTCTACTAATGAAGAATCAGATTCGCTGGACTGGTCACTTGACTCGCATGCTAGATCACAGGCTCTCTAAACGAATTTTTTACGGCGAGTTGCGCTGTGGTAAACACTCCTAAAGGAAATGCTTTAAAGACACTGAAAATCTCACTGAATGCTTTTGGAATCCATCATGACACCTGGCAGACTGCAGCCAGAGACCGAAATTCGTGGCGTGCATCATTATGTAAGGGTGCAGTTACGAGTGAGGCAACCAGGACTGCAACAGATGTGAAGAAAAGGCAAGACAGAAAAAAATAACTGCAGGAAATCCTCCTCCAGAAACGTCAAGCATTCTTTGCCCACGTTGTCAAAGGACATGTCGATCCAAAATAGGCCTTATCAGCCATCTTAGAACTCACGGCTCCAAAATTTCAACCCCACTGGATGAAATGAATGGTCAGCATCATTCTTGATGGACAAACAACATAGTTTGTGTCCTGCAATACGGGTCTGTTTAAAAATTAAACTCGTCTTTGGTCGTTGAAAACATAATTAGTCACTTGGAATACTGCTACCCCAATACCATACAGCCGGTCTACCTGGCCTAGTGGTTAGCGACGTTCCCTGTAATCCCGTATACTCTCGTGAGTAACATGACTACGGCGAGAATCGTTAGCGGTTCTAACCCCGTCGGTAACTTACGGAGTATGCAAGCCGGTCGCTCAAAAAGCAATGGCAAACTACTGAGCGTAATCGTGTCAAGAAAACAACAATCAGCTGAAAGATGCTGATGATGACAGCTATGTCCTGTAAAGGATATGCAAAACAAAAAAAAGTTGTGTCTCCTTGAGTCTGTTCACACTTCTCCCTTTGAGCTCTCGACTGTTGGAGGCATTTCAGCAAAGGGTCTTTTGGAATGGAATAAGCGTGGATGTCGCGTCCTGTGTGTGTTCATATGACTTCATTCATTTCCCTCTCAGTGTCATATTCAGCTTGCAAGAAGCACTTTTTATGCAATAAGTCCTGGTCATTGGAAGTTATAATTCTGGCATGTTACATAGAACCAGTTATTCCAAATGACTGCGAAATGTGGACAATTGGTAAACAAGCGAAAAAATACGCAGACGCCTTGGACATGGGATTTGATAGAATAATGGGAACAAATTGTCCGGACAGCCAATAACAAATTGTCCGGACAGCCAATGTGAGCAATCTGGAGGTAAGCTAGGTGGTAAAGACAACATATTACAAACATCAGAAAAAGACAGTCTTCATTTGTTGGCAACAATGTGAAAACAATCAACATATTGTGATTACTGGATAGATTTGTGGCAAGAGAAATAGAGGACGGCTGATTTGTGTCATGGCACGGAAGATAGTCAACAGACGAACTGACAAATGTCGCTGGAGATCGCAAGATATGGAGAAGCATGATCGCCCACGTCAGTAGACAAGGCACTTGATGATGAGTCACTCTGGAAGCAGCCAATGGTCACGAGGTGTTATGTCAGGAGAGCCGAGAGCCTGACAAATAAGAGAGGCAGTGTGGAATAGAACATACGTTCCATATCCGCTAACATTGGTTCGATATACAGTACTAGTATGTATAAGGCTGTCACTGCCTGGGCACACGGTCTGTGTACCGCACGTGCAACAAATGGACTGGAGGAGTCATTAAGTAAGTCATAAATGACCGTAGAAAAAAAACAACTAAATGTGATAAAATCTTGAAACCAGTTTATTTTTACATATACATTGTCCCTTTATTTCTCAACATAATTTCCACCAACATTGATGGACATAACCCATCGTTTTATCAGACCTCCCAAAAACGAATGCATAGACATGCGTGCTCTGTTTTCTAAACCACGTTTTCGCTTCACATTCAACTTTGGCATCATTCGTGAAATGTCTCATGCCAAGGTGTGTTTTCAGTGAACCAAAAAGATGGAAATCGCTAGGGGCTAAGTCAGGGCTGTAAGGTGGATGTTTCAGAACTTCCAGCTTTAGTTGGTTAATTTTCTTCTGAATTAATCGAGCCGCATGTGGTCTGACATTGTCATGAAGAAACAACACTCCTCTAGTCAGCAGTCCTGGACGTTTCCTACCCAGCTATGCATCACTTTAAGGGACAAACACTTGTGAGCATAAACAAGAAGCATTTCCTTATGAATGGCCTTTGCAGGTAGTTCTTTTGCCGACAAAAAGATTGACAACAGCACGTTGCTGTCTGGTTGTACACTCCGTAAGTACAGTCACCATTTTGTTTATGCGCTGCGCATGCGCATGAGACACCTAGTGCCACCTGACGAATGGGAATATAAAGTTCGATGTTGCTGTCACCTAATGACACATGTAGAAAACACAAACTACATATACCTGCCATCCTACAGAACTTTGTGACTTACTTATTGACTCGCTCTCGTATATAGATATGCTATGACAATTGTAGCTTTTTGCAAGATGGAAAACATACTCACTAATAAACATATGTCAATTTCAACGCGAAAGGGAGTGTTGAAGTGATACATAGAACCTGTATTTTGTATGGACGTGAAATTTGGACGATGAGCAGATAAGCTAAAAATCATAAAATGGCAGTGGAAAATGTTTATTCTGGGGACGGTGCAAAGAAAACCAAGGACAGACAGAAAAACCAATGGCATGTCCTTCAAGAAATAAAGGAACACCGTACAATGCTTGGAGAAATTAGATTTAGAAAGACAGCGTGTTTTGAGCACGTTAATAGAAGAAATAAACTCAAGAACTTGGTGATAATTGGCAGGATAGCGGGGGAAAGAACAGGAGAGGCAGAGAAATAAATATCTAGATTTCTTGGTTACATGGTATGGTCGAGACAAGAACACGAAGCTGATCCACGACTCTGAGGATCGTGTAAAAGGAAGAAACATGACCACCCACGCTTACGGACTAAAGTTCATGATGATGCAACACACACGGATGCGTGGATTTAAAAAAGATCATTGATGGTTTAACATTTGGGAATAATCAAGAACATACTTTGGAAATAAAGAGCAAACATAAGAATTGGCAACCAATTAGGAGCTTTTCAATGCATTAAACCAGATTATCGACATGAGGTTGTCCATTGACAACTATCACCCGATCTGCTCAGTTCGTATAGCCAAATAATAATGAGATCCAATGAACGAACGAACGGACTTTATTTGCAAAGGGTAACAAATTGTGCACGCAGGCCCGTCTTACATTCGGCACGTCCAATCACTCACCTTTCGTTCATCAGTAGTGCACAGGAACAAACATTGTCAAATGAATTTTGTAAACATAAACAATGCATATTACCATGTTATGAGACACATCCACTACCCACCCACGCATCCCCCATTCACACCACATCCTCCACCCAACCAAACACACAACTCAGACACACATACATTCCCCCACCCATCCACCACATCCCCACACCTACACATCTCCCCACATACACCTCCCACCCACCACACATCCTATCCACCCACTCACATATCGTCCACCCGTCGCATTACCCACCAACAATCACCCACTCACATATCCTCTTCCACCCACACACCTCCAACCACCCATCCAAACACACTTCCTCAACCACACATCCCCCACGCACACACATACACACACATCTCGCCGCCAACTCACATATCCCGCACCTACCCACACACAAATTCCGCACCCACCCACATAATCTCCCATCTCCCCAAGCCCACTCACAGATCCCGAGCCCACTCATACAAATATCCCCCACCATCTCCTAACCTACACACATCCACCCACCCACATATCCTTTACCCACCCACACATCCTCCAGCCATCCATCTCACAACCATACATCCTTTAATTACACACCCTTACCCATAAACAATCACCCACCCTTACATCCTCTACCCAACCACACATCCTCCACCCACCCATCCCCCAGCCATACATCCCTTAACCGCACACCCCTATCCATATACACACACATCGCCACCCACCCACACACATCTCTCCACCCATACATACATCCCTCACTCATATCCCCACCCACCAACACATCCCCCATTCACAAACACTCACCTCCCATCCACGCATACACAATCCAAACACACATCTCCCACCCAGATATTCATAGCCTCACATATCCCTCCACACACGTACTTATCCCTCAACCACTAACACCCACACATCCCTCACCCACTTATCAACATACACATCTCCCATCTACCCACCTACACACCCCAACCACCCATCTAAATACACGTCCCCCACCCTCACATACATCCATCATCCACCCGCACCCCATACCCAACCACACCCCACTCCACACACACATCCGTTTATCCACACCCATCTCCCCTCCCACACAACACCACACCCACACACATCACCAAGACACATCCCTCACCCACACACTTCTCTCCACACATCTAACCACCCACACATCCCCCATCTACAATCACCCTCACTGCCCACACATACATCAGCCACCCAGCCACATACACCACCACCCACCCAGACATATCCTCCATCCACACACACACATCCCCAAATCCATCACTCACACCCATCACGCACCATCCCCAACCCACCCACATCCTCCACACCCCCACACAGTATTCACCTACACATCTCAAACCCACACACCCACCCACCCACCAACACATACTCTCTCTCCATCCAACCATCCAAACACCCCACATACATCCCTCACTCACACACACATCCCCACACCCACAACCACCTCCACCTGTACACATTTCCCACCCACCGCATATCCCCACACCTACATCAACCCACCCACACATATATCCCCCTCCCATCCTATAAATAGCAACAATCATCCACCCATATATCCTCCTCACCCACGCACCCACAACCGACTAACCAAACACATCACCACCCACTCACACATCTCCCCACCAACCCATACATCCCGCACGTACCCACACACAAATCCCGCACCACCCACACAATCCCACCCCGCCCACCCACACATGCTGAGCTCAGTCACACACACCACGAATCCACACACACACACACACACACACACACATCCCCCACCATCAGCCAACCTACTATTATGAACAAACTCCCATACTTTACACACACATACAGTGACGATTGTCGTGAGCATTCTCGCAAAAAATGTAAATAAAATGGAGAAAAATTGTACATATACATTTTGTAACTTAAAAATTAGTGATGCAATTCAACTCTCTCTCTCTCTCTCTCTCTCTCTCTCTCTCTCTCTCTCTCTCTCTCTCTCTCTCTCTCTCTCTCTCTCTCTCCCTGTCTCTCTCTCTGTCTGTCTATCTCTCTCTATCTCTCTCTCGCTCTCTATCTCTCTCTCTCTTCTTCCATCCAATCATTCATCCATCCATCCATCCATCCATCCATCTATCCAGCCAGCCATCCACCCACCCACCCACACACACACACACATACCCACATACACACACATATACACACATACACACACACATACACACACACATACACACATACAGACATGCACACATGCAGACATACAGACATACAGACATACTTACATACTTACACACACATACACACATATACACATACACACATATACACACAAACATACACACATACATACATATAGACATGCTGACATACACACATACACGCATACACACATAAACGCATACACGCATACACACATACAAATATACATACATACATACATACACACATACATACATACATACATACATACATACATACATACACACACACGCACGCACGCACGCACGCACGCACGCACGCACGCACGCACGCACGCACGCACGCACGCACGCATGCATGCATGCATACATACATACATACATACATACATACATACATACATACATACATACATACATACATACATACATACATACATACATACATACATACATACATACATACATACATACATACATACATACATACATACATACATACATACATACATACATACATACATACATACATACATACATACATACATACATACATACATACATACATACATACATACATACATACATACATACATACATACATACATACATACATACATACATACATACATACATACATACATACATACATACATACATACATACATACATACATACATACATACATACATACATACATACATACATACATACATACATACATACATACATACATACATACATACATACATACATACATACATACATACATACATACGCACGCACGCACGCACGCACGCACGCACACACGCACACAGGCACACATGGACATATACATACATCAAATGACAAATCAGAAAACGAGATTGAAATTAGATGCAATAAGAGACACTAGCTCATTGGACAAGTGACATCAATCCCTAAGAACAAACATGTATCGATAACTACTTAGCAAGCACTTTACAACACAATCTTCCAACCAGCTCTACGCTATCAATGACAAACCTGCACAATGACAAACAAATACAACAGAAAATTCACAACATCAGAAATAAGATTCCTGAGAAAAATACCCAATGTATCAAGAAGAGATATGATCAGAAATGAATAAATCTGGACTACAGTGGGGCTTATAGCTGCGCTAGATTTGATTAGAATGCAGACAGTCAAATGGTTTGGCCATGCAAGTAGGTTACCAACTAACAGTATACCACAACAAGCAATGATATACAGACCAGAGGGAAGCAGAGGAAGAGGCTGACCACGTAAACGATGGACGCAAGGAATAACTGAGTCCACTGGAATATCGATACATGAAGCCCATAAGCGGGCACTCTCCCGCTGTTTATATTTCACCTCGACACCTCAAGGTAGCAGAGGAACATGATGAGATGAGCTGAGTAATGTGATTGTTGGTACTGCTCCACTTTTATAGTCGTGTGATTTGTGGTTCACTATTTCACTATTATAGTCAGGTGACTTGTTGTGTTGTTCCACTATTATAACCATATGTCTGCTAAGGTGGTGTTGTCCTTAATTCCGCTCGTCGTCTGTCCAATAGATCATAGCTGAGAACAGGAACCCGTAATCAACTTCATCAGAAATAAGTCCAGCAACGACGGTGTTCCACGTCAGCTGAATACTTTATTCAGTGCTAAACTGTTGTACAGGTTAATCTAGGACTGTTTCCGGAGTAATGGGAAGGCCAGTCCACATATATAATAATTAATAAGTTATAAATATTCTATCTTGGCTGTCAAACCAGATTGCATTCTAATCTTCCTACAACTGACGACTAACTATCATCCTATCCGTCATTCTGGAATGTATATTCAGTTAATGATCCCTACAAACGAACGTACGCCACTTTGTCTGTGAGCAGATCTCATGACTTTCGGCCGACATTCAACTGGCGCATTATGATACCATCCACTGTCTCCTTTCCTTGGCAATAACCTACTTCTGCCAATCGTCCTCCTTACTGCGGATTGTGTCTTTGTTTCCCCCACTTGCTGCATTCACAGATGTAATGCCCCTAACACATTTCAGTTGCTTATTCATGTTGATAATTCCCTGTTGTCATTTCGTGTCGCCTTTCTTCTTGATGTTTCCAAACTCCACTACCCATGGTAACCTAACGTAGTCCCCGTGACGTCATGTAGTAACTATTGTATTCTTGCGAGTCTTGATTAATTCTCTCCATTTCTGTACCACGATTTTCTTATCCAATTCTACATCATTGACTCATCCCTCCAACACTACATGACAATGATTTATGGTACTTTTTCACTATTATAGTCACGTGACGTGTTGTACTGTTCCACTATTATAGTCGTATGATTTGTAGTACTGTCCACTATTATAGTGGTATTATTTGTAGTACTGTTCCACTATTATAGTCGTATTATTTGTAGTACTGTCCACTATTATAGTCGTATTATTTATAGTACTGTCCACTATTATAGTCGTATTATTTGTAGTTCTGTTCCACTATTATAGTCGTATTATTTGTAGTACTGTCCACTATTATAGTCGTATTATTTGTAGTACTGTTCCACTATTATAGTCGTATTATTTGTAGTACTGTTTCATAACTATAGTCATGTGTCTTGTACATTTCCACTATTATAGTCGTGTGATATGAGGTACTGTTCCTCAATCTTAGTCGTATCATGTGTGGTACTGTTCCACTATTAAAGTCGTGTGATTTATTGTATTGTTCCACTATTATAGTCGTGTGATTGTTGGTATTGTTCCACTATTATACTCGTGTGATGGTTGGTATTGTTTCCTGGTATTGTGCCAGAAGTATAGTGTTGTACTATGCTGATACTGTGCCATTAGTATAGTGATTGATTTATCTGGTACTGAAATATTAGTATACTGCTAGCCACGTGTGGTATTGCCCCAACAGAATAACGATGGGCATCCTTGCCAGTGTGCCACTAGTATTTTCATAGATTGATCCTCTGTTAGTCCCCTTGTACTGTCGTGTATATGTAGGTTCATGGAGCCGTACACATTTACCACTCACCAGCTCATCGTGTTTCGCCTGTTAGCGGGCAATACATTTAACATGGTTTAAATAGAAATTATAAAAAGGCGAATGTTTGTTTGTGTGTGTGTGTGTGTGATCGTGTGTCTGTGTGTGTTTGTGTGTGTCCGTGTGTGTGTGGCGTGTGCGTGTGTTGTTGTTATTGTTGTTGTTGTGTGTGTGTTTGTGTGATGTGCGTTAATTCACTTGTGTATCTCTCGTTAATGCTATTTTCAGGTGTGTGCTTTAATGGGAACATCCCAGAGATATTTTGACAATGTTCTGAAGAGTGCTTACCTGGTTCACGGAGATAAGTGGGTTGGCTACATTGATACAGTCAGCTTAGATGCCAGGGTAAAATGGTGTTCATCCACTTAAAAGTTTTAATTTGTCGTTATTTAATTGTGTATGCCACCAGTTTCGGGGGATTGTATTCTTATATGTGTATACTGGCAAGATTGAAGGGAAGAGACCAAGGGAAAGACCGAGAAGTAAATACCTGGATGGCTTGGCCACGTGGCACGGTCGAGACAGAAACACTAGCTGATTCGCTGCTCTGGTGATCGAGTGAGATGGCAGAACATGACCGCCCACGCTTATCAGCATGGTACATGATGGATTATGGATGGATGGAATTCCCATGTTCATGTTCTCGTTAAACAAATAGACAAAAATGTATACCAATTTGCCAAAATTTAAAACAAATTCCTTGACGAAAACACAAGAAAGATATTCTATACTCCCCACATACAAACACATATTGATTATTGCCCCACACTCAGGGATGGATTCTCTAAATCAATAACAAAACGCCTTTATTCACTCCAGATTAAGGCAGTGGGTTTAATCAATGGTGATATGGCTATAGACAATTCTAACCTGCATGTACCTCTTCAGTTACTGCCACTCCACAAACGCCTACTTTTTAATAAGTGTCGCTTGTCGTCCCGGGAGGAAAGTGGAATCAACAAGCACACCTTTAAGATCCTTAAACTTGGGAATTATTGACAGACTTTTGTCTACACTCCTCCGTTCTGTCTTTTACTCACTATCTCTCTCTCTCTTATTCCTTCATAACATACCCTGACAACAGTTTCCTCCAACAATTAATAAAATATTTATTGCTGAAAACTATGTCAGTTGTATGTATTGAATGTGTATATGCAATTGGTAGTGTCTTCTATTGTGAGTGCAAGATAGGACTCTGGAATTCGTATGTGCCGTATCATATCTCCCATCCGTATACGGCCATGCAACAAGACATCACACATATATGGACAGCTCTCACCGTGGATGCTCCGCTCCACTTGAGTCTGGATGTAATCCAATATTGAAAAATGTTCACATTTGGATCACCCTAAAATAATGCGATCACGGTAAGTCTCTGAAATAGACAGATGTCTCTTTTTGGTCGTTAATAAAATCCATCACTGAAAACACATCACCACTGTCTACAGTTAGTTAATTAGCAATTTGGTAGGCATGGAAACTGTTCTTAAGTTCTCTCTGGTTCTTTTATATGAGTAAACCAGTCACATATATTTAGCTTATGTCACTTTGCCGTTATAGGAGTAACGTCCTTTACATCGCTTTCTTAATCTGGATACTTTCGAATTACAGAGTGCTCTTATTTGTTATTAGTTATCTTTGCACCAGTGAAGTACCGTTCTATAATCTTAGTTCTTAAGGTGAAGTACTGTATCTCTGCACAAGTGAAGTAACTTTCTTATCTTCTCTGAGTATGTCAGGAGTTTTCGTAGAACCTGTGGGGGATATATAACCATGTGATATTAGTCTGCTTCAGACTAATTCTTACTGTGAGAGCATGTCTTCCGGCCGTACTACGACGATTCCGAAAGATACTCTGACATAAGACAGATGAGTTCACTAAAGTCTAAACGATTAGCTAAAAGAAGGAAATGTTAACAGCCAAGCACAGACACCTAGTTCCCGATGCTAGACTATTAAACTAAGGCTAGATTACCTTATATAATCTATGTTAGTCCATGAATCGAAATACACAAGCACATAAGCACCAATATCCCATCGCCTTTAAACAATAAGGGACTTATATTTCTGTTCTAATTAAGGACGCATAGATCCATTCTCCGTCCAGTTTGGTAGCACACTCACCACCAAAAACAAGTTTACAACTATTTATACTCCGTTTTACATTCTCCGTTTCTATTGATCAACAATCAAATTTGCCGTGATTCCCCCATCAAAAGTCTGTGACATCACGTATTCGTTCCTGGCCGCTCCGTCCCGTTTTTCTCCGCTATTTCCCGCTTTCCCAAACTCTCGTACATCAATCAGTTTTAACGATTTGATCCACGTCGTTCGTGTTTTCCTCAACCTCCCGTCTCCCGGTTGTTTGTCCGATAAGATCGGCAGTCAATGACCCCTCACAACTGTATCTTACTTCTATACCAGTCGGTCAATGACCGTCCATTTTTCCTCACCTCAGACTGAAGTACTCGATTATTATTCTGACTAACTGTCAATAATTTTCCATCCTCATACATTGCAAGTAATTTTATATTCCAGTTTACCGGGGAATCACTAAACTTGCAGTATCCCGTGACATAGGCCCCCTCTTAAGAGAGTTGACCGCGTCGACTCTTCCTCACTGGAGTTTTGATTCCTATGATCCACCAACCTATTCCTCTTCCTCTGGAGCTGGATGTCTAGATAGGAAATCCGCTCCTACATTCTCATTACCAGGGATGTACTCCACTGTAAAGTTGTTCGGCTGCAGCAACACGGACCATCGCATCAAACGTGCGTTGAGCTTCTGTGAAGTAGCTAGGAACATCACTTGTTGATGATATGACTGGATCCTCACATGGATCACCTCCTCCTCCAGTAGGCGATCTCACTGACAGCCTATTATACTACTCATGACAGACACTAGTGTTGGCACATCGCCCCTATACGTCCGGTCGACCTACTTTCGACTTGCGTAAGCGACGGCTCACAATACAGACGGATTGTCCCATTCTGTCTGTAACACTGTATCCATGTCCTCTTGGTTTCCCCAGGCTTTGCATCTGGGGATTTTCCGCCTCGTCCTCGTTGGACAGAATCGTCTTTCCCAAAACTCCTGGAGTTTTTCCTTCCCGGACCATCTCGGGCGATATTGGATCGTGGTCAGCCAATCTTCGGTTTGAGTCCTGGGTATCTCTCGCCTTTCCCGACGTTACCCACCCCTTCTGAACTTGGTTACTAGTGAAAGTTTCACTCTTGTCCTTTCCCTGACGTGTGATTTCCCTCCTCCCGTGTTGGGTAAATCTGACCTATCACATACTTTCCCTTATGCCCTCCTATGTAGTACTGGCGATCTCTGGTCTTCGTCTGGACCTGTAACCTTTTTCGCAATGGCTGCCATCACCATAAAGTGCGAAGCTTTGCTCTCGGATCTCTCCTCATATTTCTTAAGGAGATGCCTAGGAAAAGTTTTCAGTTGCTTCCCCGATCCGGATTTTGTGGATGTTTTTGGACACCACCTTTACCACAGGATAAGGTCCTTTCCATCCTACTTGGAGTATATTAGTCTCTTCTGGACCCCATACTTCCACTTTGTCTTCCACCTTAAGAGCTATTTTACTCTTAGTCCGATTGTTGGGTGGTGCTTTCTGGCACTCTGAACAAGACTTAACCCACCGGCGTACATCTCCGGTCATTCCTGGCCAGCAATAATGGCCGGAAATTTGCTGCAATGTCTTTCTGACACCCATATGTCGCTTCCCGGATATGGTGTGCCCTCTCTGAAGAATGTGAGGACGATAGGTCTCTGGGACCACCCACTGCTCGTGCAGGTTGTCTCCTCTTCCGGCTCTCCTGTAAATCAGCCGATTCCTCAGAATAGTACTGTCCCCGTTCTGGTGAGTC
This sequence comes from Cepaea nemoralis, assembly GCA_014155875.1. Classification (NCBI taxonomy): domain Eukaryota; kingdom Metazoa; phylum Mollusca; class Gastropoda; order Stylommatophora; family Helicidae; genus Cepaea; species Cepaea nemoralis. Next base: position 7,140 of record JACEFZ010027610.1, on the reverse strand, counting down.
AGCACTTCTTTGCAGCTTCCTGTAGTAAGGACGCAACGTAGTATCCTTGCTCTGGGCAGTATGCAATTCCCCTCGCACTGGGTTGTCGCATAGTGTCTCTGCCTCTTCTTTCTTCCCCTGAGATCCACTGGCTACGGCTCCCCTGTGGGCTGGCTGTTTGGGCACCCCAAAGAACACATATATCGTACCAATGATCACTGGGAATAGGGATTCAGCTAATACAGCTGCAGGAATAATGCCTGTGACGTACCTGGACTTAAATCCACCTTGGCGATTGGCAGAGTCATGGTACCAGCACTCCTCATTGCCGGCTGTATCTCATTGGTCTCCCCTGTAAGTTGGTCTGGGCGTACCAAGCTGGCGTCAATAACAGCTTCCCCGTCCAAACCTGTATCGTAGAGACAAGTAACCTGCTGGCCATTGACTTCAATCAGTTCAACCACAGGTGGCCTCTCTTGGTCCGGAGTGTCTTTCACCTCGACCTTTTCCTTGCATTCCTCTTTTGGTTCCTCGAGGTGGGTTGTGACGTTGGCATATTTTGCCTTGCAACTGCAGTCCGCAGTATTATGTGCTTTCGACATGCAGTGTGTGCACCATTTTCCCTTCCAAGGCTTCCGTGTGCTCTCTTTGGTCAGAGCCTCTTCGCCGACCACAGCCTTGTCTGTGATCACCTTCGTATGAGTCACTTGGCATGCCGCGAAGTAAGAACTTTTCGGTTTCGATCTGCAGTCTTTTGTGTTGTGAGAGGGCGACTTGCATATCGAACACCACTTCTCAGACCACGGTCGTTTCGCTGGAGAATTCGAGGTGTTCGTGTTTCCTTCCTTCACCTTCTTTGAACTCTCCATTGACGTATTCATATAAGGTTCCACTTTGTCTCCTTCCCAGTTTTTAGATTTCTTTCGGTCTTGTTTCTCCTGACCTTTTGTGGGTTGAATATTGGTTTCTTTAGCTTCCCCAGGGACTTCTACGAATCTTTCCGCCAGCTTATTTACAACACAAATCCTTTCCGCCCCTTTATCTCCTAAAAATGTCTTCAGTGGTTCTGACATTTGCTGGCGCATCTGGTCGACCACCATGAGCTCTTCGAGACTCTCATATTCCCGCTTGAACTCTGCCAAATCCGTCCATTTTTGGAGGTATGATTTCAGCCTTAAACTGTATGCGGCAAATAGCTCTCCCGGCTCTCTTCTTGCCGATCGAAACTTCTTCCGATACGTTTGTGCTGTAATCTCATAGTGTTTCATCAAAGCGGCTTTTAATTCTTCGTAGTTGTTTTCATGTCCTGGTGCTAAGCGTGTGTAGACCTCGTAACCCGAACCTCGTAGTCCCTGGGCTAATTTAAGATTCCATCTGCTTCTATTCAGTCCCATAGCGATTGACATGGCTTCGAAGCGATTTACGTATTGGTCAAATTTTTCTGTAGATTCCTCATAAACAGATAAGGGAAACTTCATTACATGGTAGCCATGTCCAATCATGTTGGTTGAACCGCGTGAAGATAATCCTCCTTCTGCTACATCTATTTCTCCCTTAGTTTGTGTTTTGAGTTCTAGCTCTCGCATGCGGTATTCATGTTCTCTTATCTTGTTCCGCTTCCAACTTGGCCTTACAATCTTCCCTTTCTGCTTGGCGAAGTTCCCTCTCCCTCTCCTGTATGTAATCGGTTAGGGCCGAACCAGATAAACCAATTTCTTTCCCGTTTGCCCTTAGTTCTGCTGTAGTTAATTTAGGAGTGGCCATAGTAAAAGAAGGTGAGTCAGCAGTTTGAGTATCGACACCTCAAGGCAGTAAGTAATTACTCAATATTTAAAATAAATATATATCTATATATTTTATATCTACGACACCACACAGTACAGCACAACCAATCTCGCAACCAAAAGAGGAGATTTAGGATAAAGACTTATGTAGACGTGTAAAAGTGTGCACAAATAGGTAATGTGTCTTAACACCTATCCACATTCATCCTGTCTGGATCTGTATTTTCCAGACAATAATGTTCCACACCCCAATGTAATGTAGTCCCAAATATATAATGCAATATTACCATATATCCAATGGACCTACTCACATTTAGTCACTATATATATATATATATATATATATATATATATATATATAATATATATATATATATATATATATATATATATATATATATATATATATATATATATCCCACAGACGTGCTCTCATTTAAAATCACGCTCTGTATATATATATATATATATATATATATATATATATATATATATATATATATATATATATATATATATATATATATATATATATATATATATATATATATATAGTATATATATATCGGACGTTCTCTCCTTTAAAAGTCATCAATATGTATACTCATATGCATATACCAATATGTAGGTCCCAATATGCATGTACCCCGCTAGGCAGTTACCCTGCTAGGCATTTACCACGCTGGGCAGTTACCCTACTATGCATTTACCACGCTGGGCAATTACCCCGCAGCTCCACCATTTAATGTCGCTTGTCGTCTCGGGAGGAAAGTGGAATCAACAAGCACACCTTTAAGATCCTTATACTTGGGAATTATTGACATACTTTTGTCTACACTCCTCAGTTCTGTCCTTTACTCACTATATATATCTCTCTCTTATTCCTTCATAACATACCCTGACAACAGTTTCCTCCAACAATTAATAAAATATTTATTGCTGAAAACTATGTCAGTTGTATGTATTGAATGTGTATATGTAATTGGTAGTGTCTTCTATTGTGAGTGCAAGATAGGACTCTGGAATTCGTATGTGCTGTATCATATCTCCCATCTGTATACGGCCATGCAACTAGACATCACACATATATGGACAACTCTCATATATGGACAACTCTCACCCAGGATGCTCCGCTCCACTTGAGTCTGGATGTAATCCAATATTGAAAAATGTTCACAGTTGGATCACCCTAAAATAATGCGATCACGGTAAGTCTCTGAAGTAGACAGATTTCTCTTTTTGGTCGTTAATAAAATCCATCACTGAAAACACATCACCACTGTCTACAGTTAGTTAATTAGCAATTTGGTACGGCATGGAAACTGTTCTTAAGTTCTCCCTGGTTCTTTTATATGAGTAAACCAGTCACATATATTTAGCTTATGTCACTTTGCCGTTATAGGAGTAACGTCCTTTTCATCGCTTTCTTAACCTGGATACTTTCGAATTACAGAGTTCTCTTATTTGTTATTAGTTATCTTTGCACCAGTGAAGTACCGTTCTATAATCTTAGTTCTTAAGGTGAGGTACTGTATCTCTGCACAAGTGAAGTAACTTTCTTATCTCCTCTGAGTATGTCAGGAGTTTTCGTAGAACCTGTGGGTGATATATAACCATGTAATATTAGTCTGCTTCAGACTAATTCTTATGTGAGAGCATGTCTTCCGGCCGTACTACGACGATTCCGAAAGATACTCTGACATAAGACAGATGAGTTCACTAAAGTCTAAACGATTAGCTAAAAGAAGGAAATGTTAACAGCCAAGCACAGAACCTAGTTCCCGATGCTAGACTATTAAACTAAGGCTAGATTACCTTATATAATCTATGTTAGTCCATGAATCGAAATACACAAGCACATAAGCACCAATATCCCATCGCCTTTAAACAATAAGGGACTTATATTTCTGTTCTAATTAAGGACGCATAGATCCATTCTCCGTCCAGTTTGTAGCACACTCACCACCAAAAACAAGTTTACAACTATTTATACTCCGTTTCCCATTCTCCATTTCTTTTGATCAACAATAAAATTTGCCGTGATTCCCCCATCAAAAGTCTGTGACATCACGTATTCGTTCCTGGCCGCTCCGTCCCGTTTTTCTCCGCTACTCCCCGCTTTCCCAAACTCTCGTACATCAATCAGTTTTAACGATTTGATCCACGTGTTCGTGTTTTCCTCAACCTCCCGTCTCCCGGTTGTTTGTCCGATAAGATCGGCAGCCACTGACCCCTCACAACTGTATCTTACTTCTATCCCAGTCGGTCAAGACCGTCCATTTTTCCTCACCTCAGACTGTAGTACTCGATTATTATTCTGACTAACTGTCAATAATTTTCCATCCTCATACATTGCAAGCAATTTTATATTCCAGTTTATCGTGGAATCACTAAACTCGCAGTATCCCGTGAAAATAAGGCTAAACTAATTCACAAAATTGTATTTCAAAGTGCTCCAAGCTACTTTTAGCCATTGTTCAAATATAACGCAACGGATAAATATACTTCATGTCCCTAAACCAATCACGAACAATCTTCCACAAGAAATCAAAGACACCACCAATCATTATACATACAGTCGCAACCTGTTTGAACACTACCTCAGTACAGACTACATGCTACCCTATAAATAAGAATGGTAAATTATCTCAAACGACAACTAGTTAATAAACATTCCCATACACGTTACACCTTCCTTATGTATTTATAATGCCCATTTTAAACATCGCCTCAGTGAGTCATGTATTATTGATTATTGTTCACGCCTATTGTTCCTTTGTTGTCTAAGAATAAAGATTGTTCGTTCATTCGTTCGTTCGTTCGTTCAGTACCCCGAGAAAAAGGCCAGGTGGACAAATAATCAGATCGCAACTGGTAACATTAGTACTGCGATTCTTCGCTTGTTGTTGAAGATGAGAAAGGGGCACGTATGGAAATGTCCCACGTGCTGTGATATCGGTTTTTGACTACATTCAACTAATCTCAACTCTTAGATCTGTCCTTTGTTAGTTAGCTGTTTTTGTTTTTCTTCTTCATTTTGTTCAGATTATACTTGTAGTGACATAATTTAACACGGAACCTTGTTTCTTCTTGCAGATATACTTTATGCGAGAATGGGGCTTAGCAGGCCTCTATTTCATGAACTTAGATGAGGACGATTTTTCTGGAACGGTAGGTTCAAGGTGATGTTTGGATGAGTGGGTCAGATCAGATAAGCAATAAAGCCACTTCTGTAGCCTTAAGTCATACTAGGAATCTGGTGATATATATATATATATATATATAAATAAATAAATAAATTGCAATGTATGTCTCAGTCGTGAGGGTCTGTTCAAGGCACTAAAGAAGATTGGCTGCCTACCAACTCTTCTGTCCATTGTGGAATCGTTCCACAGAGGCATGAAGGGTATAATCACGTTTGATGGTGGAACTTCTAAAGAGTGAAATCAAGAGTGGAGTTAAGAAGGGTTGTGTACTAGCTCCCACCCTCTTTGGAATATACTTTTCACTTCTACTGAAATATGCCTTTCTTGATCAGGATGGTGGTATATACAATCCCTCACGCTCAGATGGCGGCCTCTACAATGCTCAGAGATTGAAGGCCAAGACCAAAATTAGGAGGGTAGTGATCATAGAGTTGCTATTTGCAGATGATGATGCAGTTACGACCCACTCTGAGGAAGAATTGCAATGTCTACTATTTGCATTCTCCAATGCTTGTTCTGAATTTGATTTAACAATTAGCAAAAAAAGACACAGATTATGTCACAAGGTGCACATGGGGTACCATCAATCTTTATTGACGACGCCGAACTAGAGATGGTAGACCATATTACATATCTAGGATCAGTGGTAAATAGCAAATTATCCCTAGATCAGGAAATCAACATCTGGATTGGTAAGGCAGCAACAACTATGAACAGGTTAAGAAAAAGAGTGTGGGAGAACATGAAGCTTACTGCCAAAACAAAAGTCATTGTCTATCAAGCCTGTGTCCTTAGTACTCTTCTTTATGGCAGTGAAGCCTGGACAACTTACTCACACCAAGAGAAACGTTTAAACAGCATTCATATGCGGTGTCTGCGAAGAATTCTTGATATTAAGTGGCAAGACAAAATCACAAATACTGAAGTATTGGAAAGATCAGGTTGTGTGACGATTTATTCCATGCTCAGTCTTCGTAGACTTAGATGGATAGGACATCTTTGGTGGATGGATCATGGTAGAATACCAAAGGACATCTTTTTTGGTGAATTACAGATGGGTAAGAGATCTCAGGGTCGGCCTCTACTACGATACAAAGATGTGTGTAAGCGGGACATGATTGATACAGGCATTGATAATGCACATTGGGAGCAAGTCGCCGCTGAACGTGTTGCATGGAGGGCAAACATCAGAAATGGAATAAAGACAAAGGAGAAAATTATTGCAGATAAGTCACACACCGAGCGTGTGAGACGTAAGATGGTGCATGATGGTGGAAATGACCACGTGTTCACATGCACCCACTGTGAACGGACATTTACAGCGCAAATTGGCCTTATCAGTCACATTCGCTATTACCATAGGTAAATGTTATTATGCCTTTTTAAAGCACCAACTCTCGTCTGTCAAGACGGCAAGGTGCCAATGAAATGTATGTCTGTATCTATGTATGTATGTTATTTATGCGTTCGCGAAAGGTCCTTCCGAATGAGATGACATTTTCTACACGTCGTCTTCTCATTACGGTGCTGTCAACTGGCATAGTTAGTTTACAAAACAATTATTACGTAATAAAATTTTATTTTTATTATTTTTATAATTTATATATAGCAAAGTCCAAGAGGTAGACCAAGAAGACGGTGGAGAGATAATACATATACAGACCTAAAAGCACTTGGAATCAACGACTGGCAAGAGAAGGTCCACCAGAGAGACGAATGGAGACGGATTGTATCTGCAGCAAAGAACCTCAATGGCTCAAAACGCTAAAGAAGAAGAAGAAGATATATATAGCAAAGGGACTTAACTCTAGAAAAGTTATATCAAGAGACATAACTTTTAGTAGCATTGCTATATCTTAAGTTAAGTCCCCTTGCTATATGTACGCCGAAGATAGATAAATAGATAGATCTGACCCGATAGATAAATAGGGAGGGATAGACGGAGGGAGAGACGGACGGACTTACGGGGAGACAAGCAGGCAGGCAGACAGGCCGGCAGTCAGGAAGACAGACAGACAGACAGACAGACAGACAGACAGACAGATAGATAGATAGATAGATAGATAGATAAATAGATAGATAGATAGATAGATAGATAGATAGATAGATAGATAGATAGATAGATAGATAGATAGATAGATAGATAGATAGATATAGATAGATAGATAGAT